>APFE030943665.1:17511-31299 GCA_000404065.3 Pinus taeda | reverse complement strand
AACCAAGTAAAAGAACCCCATCACACCATGGCTATCTAGAAATGGCAAGGCAAGGTTGAAAACCACTGTCACACCTGGAAAATCTCATGCCAATGATAACAAGAGAACCAAAAACACACATGCATGTATCATGCATGCCAAAACTAGCAAGCAAATCATACATGCAACTTGAAACCTGCAATTAATCCCATTGTAGCCACTTAATCTAACTCTTCCTTGCTTGATATTTGCCTCCCTTTGGTTTATTGTCCTTTCTTTTCCTTTCTTTCCTCAATGCTAGAGTGCTCTAAGAATGTTCTAAGTGAGAGAGAGAGAGAGAGAGTGGAGAGAGAGTTGCACCCAAAAACTGTCAAAAGTCCATGAATTGACCCTCAAAAGCCTTTTTATCATTTAGGTCTTTATTTCTTTGTTTTCCTCTATTTTCCCTTCATTTTCCTCCTTACATGCAACCTGTGACCTTTCACCTTCCTTTTCTCCTATTTTCCATTTTTTCATAAATAAATGCCAATTAATGCCTCTTTCCTTTTCAAATGCTTGTGTCAATGCCTTTGCCAATGTCCTTTAGATACAATAAACCAAATGAACACCCACTGGGATGTTTTGCCCAACATTCAACTTGGAATACGTGTCCCATGAATTTGGTCTTATTTTTCCTTTATTAACATTATTACCTGGATTTTTAACCCAAGGTTGTTAATTGAGCCATGAATAATCACTTTGATAAAATATATGTTTATTAAAACCGTTATGCCATCGCCCAAATGCTCTTCAATCTCAATATTGGCTACAACAAAGGTCTTTGTCTTTATGATATGTTCTAGTTCTTGAAGATAACAAGAAGCAACACTACAGTTAGGTTTTAACAAAAAAGTTATTGAAGGAGTGGAAATAAATCTATATGGATGTCATGGTATGACAATATCTTATTAATTAATCTTTTTAGAAAGTTGTCTTTTCATAGAATTCTAATTATTTTCATGGTAAATATCCATAAGGGCATCAACCTCACTCTTATTCTCACATTATTCACTCTTATTCTCACATTATGAGATATATAACTTCTTGTGTTTATTACACATGTATCCCAAAGTTCATTTTCTGGTTACATTTAGCCAACAAAAATTCATTTATTACGCTTTATTGTTCAAATCATAATACGACAAAAATATTCAATATATTCTTTTTAAAATGTTTCACTAAACTTCCTCTAACATACATAAAATGCAACCATTACTACAGTGGTAGTGTTACATTTCACAAATTTCTTCCATCAATAGCATTTACAATATTGACTAGATTTCAAAAATCCCATAAAAATATTTATTTTTTTTTTATAATATATAATTTAATTAATTAATAATATATATTATATATATTAAATGTATTTTTGAATAATTTTTAATTAAAATAAAATATTATATTAAAGTATTTATTTATTAGTATATTATTATTAATAATATATATATATATATATAGATAGATATATAATTTTCATCATTTGATTTCATAAATGTATATGTAATTTTTTTCAATCAAGACTTTCAACATTCACCTGATTTTTTTAATGAGAAGTTAGAAAATATAAAATATAAATCCTTTCAACCTTAAAAGAGACAAAATTTTATAACAAATTTTATCAAATCCTTTCAACCCTTTTAATCTGAAGTCAAAAGAGATCAAATATTATAACAAACTCAGTCAAATTCTTTCAACTTTTTTCTAAATGAGAAGTTAAATAGATAAAATACTATAACTAATTTTGTCAATTCCATAGAGTTATAATGATAATTCAAATGCTTCACTAAAATAAAATAATAGACATTATACTATTTAAATATTATACCCACAATATATGATAAAGATATAATATATTATATCCGTATCAAAATAAGATAAAAAGATATCAGTAACACACAACTATAGTGGAAGTTTAATAAAAGAGTGGGGTCAGGTCAACCAAATCCACTCCTCACCCATCCATATGTACAAAAAAATGCAAGCATTGCATCCACACCTGAAAAATCCAGAGGTTCCAACAATAAATATCGAAGGAGATATGAATTTAGGCAGCAAAATGGCATAAAAATCTGTCGGATGTGCAGACTCGCAGAGCTTGCAGTTGTCGCTTAATTATTACAATTACAAATACATATTTCCAGGGCCTCGAGTTGGCGAACACCCAAGGGAGTAAAAAAAATGACGATTGTGGTCAAACGCGTGCGAGCATGCCTAAGAGTGCTCGTGTTCGGTTAAAGGTGACTCATGTTAGTACATTCAGTTAAAGGCGACTCGGAGGTCGATGTTCGATTATGTGTGACGATGGGCACACGGGCATGCCGTGTTTGGTGGGCACCCACCTTTACGACGAGTTGTGTGATGGACAAGTGTGCGATGGGCGAGTGCGCAGGGTGACTTGTGTTGCGCGTTTGGGTGAACGTGCAGCCAGGAAAGGCGCCCATGGGCGAAATAACACAATTGACATGGTTGGGTACAGCTACACGTAGTGCGGGTGACCGGTGGGCCGAGTGACTGATTGTGGAAGCATGTGTGGACCACGATGTGGAGTTGGGTGAGCGGGTGGCATGAGTTGTCATGACCACATTCTTATGGTACTCTTTGAACCACGTATAGTGGGTGTGGTACCACTATACTTTTTCTTTTCACCAATACTCAAGTACATGGACTACGCCTAACCAAACACTTAACCAATTTATCTTCAAGTGTTATCGATGCAGCAGAAATAAACTTCTTCAATTAACCATATAAACAATATATATGCGCGGAAAACATCAACACATAATCATATGTGGGAGGAGAAACTCCCATGTATTAGATTCTTCCTAATATCAATATATAAAATTATGTAATTCAGTTGTACTTAAATACAATACAATGTTGTGCTGCTAGCAAGTATCGGCTTACACACTTCTTCACAACTCATGCCTACAAAATTTTCCTAACCATACCACTCATGCACTCTTCACCCGATCTGCCAATTCACTTGGCACATCGTTCCTATTCATCGACCAATGTTTGTCACACCCTCGGCCCACCTGTCAAACTCTACACACCACCCCTTACTGTTCAAATCGGCACACTTACCCATGCCCTCCGTTGTCTATTTTTCATTGGCAACTAGCTTGCACTATGGTTCAATGCCCACCTGAGCACTTCCACATAGCAACGTGGATGATTCCCACCCCCTGATCCTTCTTAGCAGCCTTAGGTCACAACCTACCCATGTTCCACCAGACAGTTCACTTTCCGCTCTCCAATTTGGTCCACCCATAGCGAATTGCTCCAGCCTACCCACTTGCGATACAAGTATGCAATGCAACCTGTCAACAATGCCCTTCGCTTGACCTAGTCCAAGAAACCCTAGGCTCACCTTTACTAACTTCAGCCCTACTCTTATGTGCAACCCGCCTGTAGCTTCGTCTTCCCTTGCTCTTCTTCATTCACTGTCTTTTTGTATGTGTTCTTCGAAGGTTCAATGATGCCAAATGACTCTCGCCCATCTCCAATATATATATGTGTGCCATACGACCATTGCAACTCCCAACCATCGCGTCCTTTTGCTTGACCAAAGGTCAACCCAAGTAATTTTGTAGGTCAGTGCAACCTCTAAAACCATTTTGCTGCTCCATCGTTTGCCTAGTCTTTGCCTGTCAGGTCAGCTTGTGCCTCCCGCTCTCCCAACTCCACATCATGGTCCACACATGCTTCCACAATTGGTCGCTTGGCCCACCGGTCACCTGCACTACGTGTAGGCGCGCCCAACTATGTCAACCATTTTGTCTTGCCCATGGGCGCCTTTCCCTAGTGTGCGCTCGCTCGAACGCCCAACTTGGGTTCCCTGGCGCACCCATCCATCGCACATTTATTGCACGAATTGTCGTAAAGGATAGCGCCTACCCAACAAGGCTCACCCATGTACCTGTCATCACACATAACTGAACATCCACCTCTGAGTCACCTTCAACTGAATACAGGCGTCCATCACACATCCTGGGCACATATGCACGCCTATAACTGCAATCATTGGTTTTTTTACTTTGTCAAGCGCTCATTAACTCGAGGCCATGACATCCTCCACGACTCTAAAAATGTTGTCATCCTAGACAACACCATCTTAGCAACCTCCTCTGGCCTGCACACTTCTTCACAACTCGTGCGTGCAAAATTTTCCTAATCGTCCCACTCGTGCACACTTCACTCAATCTACCAAATGGGAAGATCCCAATTCAAACAATATTGCCAGAAATTGAAGAGGAAGGAAAAATCATATTGGAACCTGGAGCAGTCATAGAAACAAGAACCCAACAACTACGAAATCGATCAATTTCAGAGTATCTCATCAAGTGGAAGAACTTACCCACTAAAGATTCCACATGGGAGGACAAGAATTTTATACAGAAGCATCAAGAAGTACTCAAGCGTTGAAGACAACACTTTTTGAAGGAGAGGGGCATGTTAGGCCCCTATACTACTAGTGTAACCCCTTATTGTTATTAGTACAACCCCCTTATTATGTTGTTGTACCCATGTAGTCCCCATTATTGTTAGTATTTTTCCCCATAGAAGCCCACTATTGTTATTATTGTGCCCTTACATTATTATTGTTATGTCGGCTCTGATTATATTACAACCCCTTAGACGCCTATATATAGAAAGGAGGTCTTTTCATTTGTATCATCGAAGAATTGTTCATTTGTGTAATGTAAAAGAGGTTGCCCCCTCGAATAGGCTTATTTCTAAGGCGTTGATTTATCTCTTCTATCTTTTTGTGAGCTGGTTTCATAACATTTGGTATCAGAGCTTTGGATTCTAGGGTTTTGCTGATCACAACAGGTCATCGTGGAATTTTCGCTATAACTTTTTTTCTACGGAATTTCAGATGCTACAAAAAAAAAACCATTTGGGTTGAAATTGTTATGAAGTGTAGGTCTGAATTTTAGAGCTTTTCGTGCTATATTGCGGAGATATGATCTGAGGAAGTTAGCCTTTTTGCAGACTTCTGAATTACATTCCAAACAGGTGACCTAGGGAAAATAGTTAAACTTTTGTTTTGAGCATCAGAGTGAAATTTCGTAAGAAGTTACAGAAAGAGGATGGACTGTAGTTTCCTGTATATAGTTTTCAAATTCTAACGTCAAAATAGTGACACGTGTCACTTCATACAAGTTCGCTTTTCTGAAAAGGTATATAATTAGGTCATCTTGGGAGATTGTGGATAACTCTTTGTTGGAGAATCTAAATTTGATCAGACTGGTAGCATTGGAAAGAGGACATAGAGGGCTACTATAGGAAGAAATTTCAAAACTTGGAGATCTGAAATTAAAGAGTTACAATCATTTCAATATCGAGCTCCTAAAATCAAGAAAAAGCGAGATGAGGAAGTTTGATGGCAATGATCCGATAAATTAGATACTACAAATGGAGAAATATTTTGATCTACATGGTGTACCACTGTTACAAAAGGTATGTATTGCATCTTCATATTTAGAACCTGATCATTTTTTATGGTATAAAGGGCTTTGTGCTCGTAAAAAACTTGTTACATGGTCTATTTTCATGGAGGAAATGATATCATATTATGATGATAAAAAGAGCAACACCACAACAATTGGAAGAAAAAATAGAAAAAAGGCTTTGCTACAATTGTGATAACAAATACATTAAAGGTCATAAGTGTGCTGAGAAGAAATTATTTTACATTGATTGTGGAGAGGAGGAAGAAAAGGATTAGGAAACATCGAAAGAAGAGTATATGCACCATGAACCAACCCTAGAGAAAGAAGAAATGAATCTAACCATATCTTGTAATGCATTGGCCGTAATTACCACTCCTCAAACTATCAAGATAGAAGAACATATCAAGAAGAAAAATGTTCACCAAGTGAAAGATCACATTGAGCATCAAGAAATGAATCTGACCATATCTTGTAATGCATTAGAAGAAATTACCACTCCTCAAACTATCAAGATAGAAGGACATATGAAGAAGAAAAATGTTGAAGAAGTGAAAGATCACATTGAGCATCAAGAAATGTATCCAACCATGTCTTGTAATGCATTGGGAGAAATTAAGACTCCTCAAACTCTCAAGATAGAAGGATATATCAAGAAGAAAAAGATTCAAGCAGTGAAAGATCACATCGAGCATCAACAACAAGTTCTCCAACTTTTAAAGGATAAGGCCACTTTGGTGTAGAATCGAATGAAACAACAGGCAGATCAACATCACAATGAAAGGAGTTTTGATGTAGGTGATTGGGTATTTTTATGGTTACATCCTTACAAACAAATGTCCCTAAAGAAAGCTATTTATGAGAAGGAAATGTTGGCAATACTACACGCACTTAAGAAATGACAACCTTATCTAATAGGAAGACACTTTAAGGTAAAAATAGATCATGATAGTCTTAAATACTTTTTAGAACAAATATTATCTTTAGAAGAACAGGAAAAATGGGTCACAAATATGTTGGGTTATGACTTTTAAATCATCTACAAAAAGGGGAAGAAAAATGTTGTTGCAGATGCACTCTCAAGAAAGGATGAGGATGTCGAAGCATTATTTTGTGTTATTTCTATTATCCAACCAGATTGGATAAACGAAGCAAGGGATGAACAGAAGAAGGATGAAAAAGTGTGGCCACTCATTCAAAAGTTGCAAAAGATCCCAGTTCAAACAATATTACCAAAACTTTACGAGGAAGGAAAAATCATATTGGAACTTGGAGCAGTCATAGAAACAAGAACTCAACAGCTATGAAATCGATCAATTTCAGAGTATCTCATCAAGTGGAAGAACTTACCTGCTGAAGATTCCACATGGGAGGACAATAATTTTATACAAAAGCATCAAGAACTACTCAAGCATTGAGGACAACACTTTTTGAAGGAGAGGGGCATGTTAGGCCCCTATACTACTAGTGTAACCCCTTATTGTTATTAGTACAACCCCCCTATTATATTGTTGTACCTATGTAGTCCCCATATTGTTACTATTGTGCCCCATAGAAGCCCACTATTGTTATTATTGTGCCCTTACATTATTATTGTTATGTCGACTCTGATTATATTACGACCCCTTATACTCCTATATATAAAAAGGAGGTCTTTTCATTTGTATCATCCAAGAATTGTTCATTTGTGTAATGTAAAGGAGGTTTCCCCCTCGAAGAGGCTGAATTCTAAGGCATTGATCTATCTTTTATAACTTTTTGTGAGCTGATTCCATAATACATCATGCTTATTCACCAACTCATGGCTACCGTGCCCTTAGCCCACCTGTCAAACACTCCACGCCACGCCTTACTGTTCAACTTGGCGCACTTACCTACGTCCTTCGTCATGTACCGTTCACCGGAAACCAACCCACACTATGCTTCGGCACCCACCCCAACACTTCCACATAGCAGCGTGCATGCTACTTGATCGTTGATCTACCTTAGCGACCTTAGGTCACAGCCACTTGTGTTCCACCTGATAGTTCACTTTTGGCTCTCCAACTTGGTCCAATCGTAGCCCATTGTGGCAACCTTCCCACCTGCAATACAAGTATGCAGTGCGTCCTGTCAGTGATACGCCCTTCACTCGACCCAGTCCAAGAAACCCCAAACTCACCTTCGCTAACTTTGACCCTGCTCCTATGCACACAATGCCTATAGCTTTAGCTTCCCTCACTCTTCTTCATTTGTTGTCTTTTTGTATGTGTTCTTTGATGGTTTTATGATGTCAAATGACTCTCGCCCATCTCCAATATATATATATGTGACATACCACCATGGCACCCCCCAACCATCACATCCTTTGGCTTCACCAAAGGTCGGCCTACTCACCATTACATGCGTCATTCCAACCTTAAAAACCATGTCATTGCTCCATTGTTTTCTTTTTTGCTTCCTCTCGGGTCGGCTCGTGCCATTCACTAGCCCAAATCCACACCGTGGTCCACAAATGCTTCCACAATCGATCGCTCGTACTATGTGTAAGTGCGTCCAACCATGTCAACCGTGTTGTCTTTCCCATGGGCGACATTCCCAAGCGCATGCTCGCTAGAATGCCCAAATCGGGTCTCCTGATGCGCCCACCCATCACACAATCGTCGCATAAATTGTCGTAAATGAGGGTGCCCACCCATCGCACACTTTCCCATCGCACTTCCATTGCATGAATTGTCGTAAATGAGGGTGCCTACCTAACACGGTGCGCCTGTGCACCTGTCATCGCACATAACTGAACATCCAACTCTAATTCGCCTTTAACCGAACATACCAACCTGAGTCACCTTTAACCAAACACGGGCACCCGTATGCATGTAACCACGATCGTCGATTTTTCGAGTCCCTCAGGTGCTCTCCAACTCGAGGCCTTGACACAAGCCGACCAGAGAGGCAGCAACAAGGCAAACGATGGAGCAACAACATAGTTTTGGAGGTTGGGCCAACACATGTATTGGTGATTAGTCTGACCTACACATATGCTTGGGCCGACCTTTAATCAATCAAAAGGACGCGATGGTTGGAGGGTTCCATGGTCGTATGGCACACATATATATTGGAGATGGGTGAGTCATTTGGCATCATCGAACCATCGAAAAACACATACAAAAAGACAGAGAATGAGGAAGAGCGAAGGAAGTAGAAGCTACAAGAAGAGTGTGCATAAGAGCACGACCGAAGTTAGCAAAGGCGAGTCTAGGGTTTTTTGGACTAGGCTGAGCGAAGGGTGTAATTCTCACAAGCCACACTCGATACTTGCATCGCAGCTGGGCAAGATGTCGCAGCATGCTACAGGTGGACCAAGTCGGAGCGCTGAAAGTGAATTGTTGGGTGGAACATGGGTAGGTTGCGACCTAAGGCCGCTAAGTCGAATTGGAGGGAGGGCAGCATCCACGGTGTTGTGTGGAAGTGTTCGAATAGGCGTCGAACCATAGTGCGGGTTGGTTGCCAGTGAACAGTGGATGACAGAGGGCGCGGGTAAGTGCGTTGAGTTGAACAGTAAGGGGTGGTGTGCATATTTTGACAAGCAGGCCTACAGTGCGGTAGCAACTGGTCGGTGAATAGGTAGGACGTGCCAAGTGATTCAGCAGATTGGGTGAAGCATGCACGAGTGGTAGGGTTGGGAAAATTTTGCAGGCACGAGTTGTGAAGAAGTGTGTAGGTCGGGACTTGCTAGCAACACAACATTGTATTGTATTTATGTACAATTGAATTACAGAATTTTATATATTGATATTGGGTAGACTCTAATACATGGGAGTTTCCCCTCCCACATGATTATGTGTTGATGTTTTCTGCTATGCATACATATTGTTTATATTGATAATTAAAGAATTTTATTTCTAATGCATTGATAACACTTGAAGATAAATTGGTTAAGTGTTTGGTTAGGCATAACCCATATTCTTGAGTATTGGTGAAAGAAAAAGTATAGTGGTGTCACACCCTCTATACATGGTTGAAATAGTACCACAAGGATAGATTCATGCCAATTGGTATTAGAGCCCACTTTCCGCAGGGATTTGGTTGAAGTTGTTGAGCAGGAATATGACATGTAGTGTTGCAGGTTGGTATGAAGCTTGATTTTGGAAGTTCGACAGGGACATGTTACAAGGTCTAAGTTGAACAAGTTGGTGTATGGTCTTAACAAGATCACAAGAAAAATTGATGGGGAACAATGTGGAAAAACCTCAGGTAACAAGGGATTCCAATTTTAATCCTGGAACAGTTTTCATGGACAGGGTATTAGACCAGATAGAAGAACTTGCTTCAGAGATGACTTCGTTGAAGGGTGAGAATGTTGTACTTAGAGATGGGTTCACGAAGTTGGAAAAGGCTTACGATAACCTAAAGGTATGCTACGAGTATACTAAATGGCAGTATGTGCAAACAAAGAAGGAACTAAAGAAAATTGGTGCTGCAAGTGGATTGGATGAAACCTTGAAGTTGCAAAAAAGTCTTAATGATTATGGGAATGAGATAGTTGTTTTAAAGAAATAAGTTGGGCAGGGACCAATTGGAGGGACTCCTCATATGAAAGTTAAGGAACCTGATTCTTATGATGGGATGAGGAGTGCAAAGGCACTTGGAAATTTATTATGTTATATGGAGCAATACTTGGAACACTTGGGGATTCCTGATGATGAAACCAAGGTCAAGGTAAATGATCAATTCCTTACTAAGGATGCTAAGATGTGGTGGAGACAGAAGTTGGATCAGATTGCTCATGATTATGCTGATGACATCTATACTTGGGATGATATGAAGAAATCTTTGCAAACTCATTTTATCCCACATGATGAGACTTGAGATGCAAGGACAAAGATTAAGTATATTAAGCACACAAGGATTCTACAGGCATATCAACAAGACTTTTCAAGTGCGATCTTGGAATTACCTAATATGGCAGAGAAAGACAAAGTCTTCAACTTCATTATAGGATTGAAACCTTGGGCACACGATGAGGTGAAGAGGCAAAATACCAAAACTCTAAAAGAAGCATTTGTTGTGGTTGATAGGCTGGTAGAACATTATGATAAAGGGACTGAAGAGAAATAGAAGAAGTCCAATAAACTAAAGGAAAATAATACAAAAGAGGAGTATTCAAGATCAAGTTGCAAGCCAAAGATGAAGAAGCCTCTGAAGTGTTGGTTGTACGAAGAGAACCACATGGTGAATAATCTTCCTTCTAGACTAATGGTGGCAACGACAACACAAATTGATGCGAAGAAGAAAAAAGAGGAACCAACGATTAGGATGATGCATAGTTTGGGAGCTTGGACGCCTCTAGGGATAGTTTAATTCCCCCAAATGTGGCTTCCATCCTCAACCTCTCCCCATGAGATTTGAATCTATGACTTGGTAAACACTAAATTCCACACAAACCAACTAATCTACACCTTATGGATTAAATCATTTAACTGATTATTTGTACGTATTTTTTAATCATTAATTTTATTTAAATATTAAAGTATTAATTAATATAAATTAATATTATATTTGTAAAAACAAATAAAAATATTATTTAGTGAAAAAAAATTAATTTAGTGAATAAAGTAGTAGTGAATGTAAATGCATATTATATTTGAAGAGAAAAAAAAAGATATTAATTGATAAGTTAATTGCATGGTGGAAATTACAGATAGAGGTGAAGTAGTTAAGTATTATAAATAAAAAAATTATAGGATTAAGTTTTCATATTTCTGTTTAGTGTGTTTTTTAATAAGATTTATAATTTGATTACTAATAATTATTAAGTGGATGACACTGATTTCATTTAAATGAATTATTTTATAGACTAAAGATTGAGATTTATTTGAAAAAAGAATTATTTATTTTATTCTTATTCAATTTAATTAAAAAAATACAATATCCATATTTCACACATATTTGGTTTCCTTGTAATGTTAAACATTTTATAAGTTATTATGATTATGAAATTATATTCTTTTCGATTTAAGTTTTCAAAATTAATCACTATTTTTAATATTTAAAAAATATCGTCCATTTAGTTATATTATTAATATTTTTAATATATTAATTAAATTGAAAAAACTGAAATTTAAATTATTAATTTTATTAATAATTAAAAAAGCCTTTTTGTTTTAAACTATTAAATTATTTTTTAAAACTAAATGTAACACCTTATAATACACTAACATTTACTTTGGTTACCAAGTTAACATTTACTTTGGTTACCAAGTTATACTTATTACTTTAGTTTTTACTTTGACTAACAAAATGTTAAAAAATTAAGGCTGAGAAGCCAGAACATATTTCGTTACTTGATTAATAAATAATTAAGAGTTAAAATATTTTGCTAAGTACCGAAAGGAAAAATTATTCGTTACTTGATTAATGAATAATTAAGAGTTAAAATATTTGGTAATTAAGAGTTAAAATATTTTGCCAACCACTAAAAGAAATCATCCTGAGACAATTAAAAACAGTTGCTAATTTGTTTCTTGGAAAAGGAAAATGAGGGAAAAGTTTAGGGCTCGGGAGAAAGGTGAGTAGAGTAAAAGGGAGCAAGAACCATGTTGCACAAAATTTCCTTGAGCTGGATGAGATAAACTCGTTGGAAAACTGTTGAGCTAGATGAAATAAACCGGTTGGAAAACTGTTGAGTATAGTCGGAGAGGCTGCATTCCCCAAGATACCTGCAACAGACTTGACTTGTTTTACTGTCCGGAGAAGGAAGAGCTCGGAGGGTGAGTTTGGACGTAATTGGCTAGGTGATGAGATCTTAAAAAGATACCTGCAACAGACTTGACTTGTTTTACTGCCATGAGAAGGAAGAGCTTAGAGGGTGAGTTTGGACGTAATTCGCTAAGTGATGAGTTTGTACGTAATTGGCTGAGTGATGAGAGGGAATGGGAATGGCTGGGTGGTGAGTGGTGACTTGTTTTACTGTCAGGCTTGAGTGATGAGAGGGAATGGGAATGGCTGGGTGGTGAGTGGTGACTTGTTTTACTGTCAGGCTGTTAGGAGAAGGAAGAGCTTGGAGGGTGAGTTTGGACGTAATTGGAGCTCGGAGGGTGAGTTTGGACGTAATTGGCTGGGTGATGAGACCTTCCTAAAAAGGGAATGGTTGGGTGGTGAGACCTTTCTTCTGGGTGGTGAGACCTGTTGAATATGTAATTTCAACGTAGCATTTAATACGCCCAAAACCACCAAAGTAAAACCACAAACCCGAGGTAAGTTTCTCGGGACATCTTTTGCTTGAAGTGGTTTTCGTACATAGGCGCTCCGAGAAAATATAGTGTTAACGCGTGGCAGAGGCATGACAGTTTCTCGGAAGGTAAATGTCGATTAAAAAGCTCTTCCGATATCTCTGTCCTTCGTCCGATCTACTCCATCGCTCTCCACGGTTGATTGTTCAAAGCTGCATAAGAGGCTGCAATAAATGTTACGTGAGGTAAAGTTCGGTTAAAAAGGCCTTCCGATATTCACCTCCAGCAGTTCGATTCCAGGAGGGAAAATCAACGGTTGACGGGCATCACAAACCTGCATCAAATAAATATTGTGTGGAGTAAAATAAACTTTGGTTGGCCACTAGTTTTAATATTAATGCATTTAATGAATTTGTCATAGTTGTAGGTAAAAAAATTTAATTTTAATGTTACGGAGGTATGGCGAATTTACAATAGGTATGGGCAATGTCATATAGTTTTTAATTTTATTGTTTTTAATTATTCATGGGTGTAAGTTTGGTTTTACTGAACAAGTAAAACATATATTGTAATTTTTTTTGGTCAATCGTATTTTGTGAAATGGAAACGCACAGTGAAGATGTGAATGAAGAAAACCAGGGGAAGCATGTATCAGTGAAAATTATGAAGTCTTTCACACAGCAGTGAAAAGTAAGTTTTGGTGAATACGTAATTTTTCACACAGCAGTGTGTTGATCCTTTTATTTCTTTTAGAGAAGTAAATCCTTGTAATCTTTGTTTTCACACAGCAGTGAATGTAAATGAAATTTTTACACATAGTGGTGTAAAATTTCAAAGGAGACAGTAATTTTGTTGAAATGTTTTTGTGAATCCCTCTGATTGAAAGAGGATGAATATGTATCAGTGACTTTTGTTTTATGAATAGAAATCTTTTTATGGTGGTGTAATACTCTGTTCTCAGTAATTTTTCTTTTAAAAGCTTCCCTGTGAAAAAAAAGATCCTGGAGTAAGGAAACAGAGCATTGCCTCTGTGTGCTTGAATTCTGTGTTTTTGGGATTTTGCCAGAAAAATCCCCAACAGTGGTATCAGAGCAGGCTTAGGCTCT
>APFE030943665.1:0-13564 GCA_000404065.3 Pinus taeda | reverse complement strand
TTTCATGGGCTTCTAAGAAGCAGTCCATTGTAGCATTATCTACAGCAGAGGCTGAATATGTGGTAGCTACAGCAGTAGCATGTCAAGCAGTTTGGATGAGAAGGATGTTGAGGAGCTTAGGCCAAGAGCAGGCAAAAGCAACAGTGATTTTTTGTGACAATAGCTTAGCTATTGCATTGTCAAAGAATTTAGTGTTTCATAAGAGAACGAAACACATTGATACAAGGTTTCACTACCTCAGAGAATTGGAGAACAATGGAGAAATTGTCCTAGAACATTGCAAGACTCAAGAACAGGTTGCAGACATCTTGACAAAGCCACTTGATCAGAAAAGCTTTGAATTTTTGAGGAAGTGTCTGGGTATGACCGAATGCCCAGCAGTTGAAATTAAAGGGGAGTGTTGAATATGTAATTTCAACGCAGCATTTAATACGCCCAAAACCACCAAAGTAAAACCACAAACCCGCGGTAAGTTTCTCGGGACCACTTTTGCTTGAAGTGGTTTTCGTACATAGGCGCTCCCAGAAAATATAGTGTTGATGGCAGAGGCATGACATCACCCTCTGACAGTTTCTCGAAAGGTAAATGTTGATTAAAATCTCTTCCGATATCTCTGTCCTTGGTCCAATCTACTCCATCGCTCTCCATCGTTGATTGTTCAAAGTTGCATACGAGGTTGCAATAAATGTTACGTGAGGTAAAGTTCGGTTAAAAAGGCCTTCCGATATTCACCTCAGCTGTCCTTGGTCCGATCTACTCCATCGCTCTCCATCGTTGATTGTTCAAAGTTGCATACGAGGTTGCAATAAATGTTACGTGAGGTAAAATTCGGTTAAAAAGGCCTTCCGATATTCACCTCAGCAGTTCGATTCCAGGAGGGCAAATCAACGGTTGACGGGCATCACAAACCTGCATCAAATAAATATCACGTGGAGTAAAATAAACTTTGGTTGACCACCAGTTTTTAATGAATTTGTCATAGTTGTAGGTAAAAGATATTATTGTAAATTCGCCATATGGAGGTATGGCGAATTTACAATAGGTATGGGCAATGTCATATAGTTTTTAATTTTATTGTTTTTAATTATTCACGGGTGTAAGTTTGGTTTTACTGAACAAGTAAAACATATACTGTAATTTTTTTTGGTCAATCGTATTTTGTGAAATGGAAACGCACAGCAGTGTGAAGATGTGAATGAAGAAAACCAGGGGAAGCATGTATCAGTGAAAACTATGAAGTCTTTCACACAGCAGTGGAAAGGGTAACGTAAGTTTTGGTGAATACGTAATTTTTCACACAGCAGTGCGTTGATCATTTTCTTTCTTTTACAGCAGTAAATCCTTGTAATCTTTGTTTTCACACAGCAGTGAATGCAAATGAAATTTTTACACACAGTGGTGTAAAATTCCAAAGGAGACAGAGTAATTTTGTTGAAATGTTTTGGTGAATCCCTCAGAGTGAAAGAGGATGAATATGTATCAGTGACTTTTGTTTTATGAATAGAAATCTTTTTATGGTGGTGCAATACTCTGTTCTCAGTAATTTTTCTTTTAAAAGCTTCCCTGTGAAAAAAAAAGATCCTGGAGTAAAGGAAACAAGGAAACAGAGCATTGCCTCTGTGTGCTTGAATTCTGTGTTTTTGGGATTTTGCCAAAAAAATCCCCAACAAAACCTTCTACAAAGGGAAAGAACTTATGTAGTTACAAGCAGAGAACAAACAAACCATGTGTTTAGTAAATGTATAGCGAACTTCAGGGACTGTTTGCTAGATGAATATTGTCGTATCATGTATCGTAAATTATTAATAGTGTAGGTCTAAAGATTTATCACTGCTGTGAAAATGGAATAAACTTATTCATGATAGCAGTACATCAACTGTGTAGAAAAATTAGGGAAAATACTCCACGTAAAAACATTTCTAAACCAAAATATTGTACACATTTGACATACACATTATACACATTATGTTAACCAAGAATAGAATACATGCTGGAACAGAAAGGCGTTATTATATTCATGCATGGATTCTGTAAAGGCCTTACGCCACTTGAATCAGTAGAACAACCTCTTACTGTTAAACACAAATAAAGAAGCAACGATTTCATATGTATAACAGTCAAGAAACTAAATCATTAACTTTACAGAAAATAAGAGATACTAATTGCAAAGGCTCGTCATAACTCTCGGTCGATTCCAGAAGGAAGATCGTGAGTCACTCAGTCCTATGTATTCATCTTTTAAGCTTCAGAACAATAAGCCATTAAAAAACTTGACAGAGTCTAGTAAACAAATGATATCCAGTTTTGATTTTGGAAACCATACAGTAGGGCGTTTGCAATATACAAAAATTTGTGAATCGTATTTACTTCTGACACGGAAGATGTAGCTCTTTCAAAACAAAATGTACAATTAACATTCACGTTTTCACACAAAATCCTGATGTTGACCCGCAACTGAAAATGTAAAGCTGCGTATTGACAATAGTAAACCCCTCTCTGAGGAAAAACAGAATAGTAAACCTCTCATAAATTATGTCGCCAATACTATAAGTTGCCAGATAATCCCCACCTGTTCCAAGGAGTAATTTGAATTTTCCACAGAAATGAGGGCTTAAATGTGAGAGGAAAGTATTCAACCATTCCGGCCCTTTGATAAATCTGCCGCCATTGGTGTTGGTGCGCTTCCTAATAAAATTTAAGTAGTTACATGAAAATTGAACAGCAGAACAGAAGTAATGCCATTATTATTATTATTGCCATCGCCATGGAGGAAGAACATCAGAACTGCGGATTATGGTACGCTTGGCCACCGGCTCTTCCGTTTTCTTGTTTGGAATTAACATCTTCTTCTTCATCATCGATGAGGTCGGCATCTGTCACAAAACTTTTCCATAGCCAATGCTTTTTCCACACTTTGTCCATCATTTCTTCGATCGGCACATTCTTCGTCTCCGGAAGGAGAAAGAGCACAAAGAGGGACATAATGAACACCCAACCAGCAAAGAAGAAGAAGATGCAGTATTTGAAATTGCAAAGCATTGACAGAAACGCCTGTGCAACACCAAATGTGAAGAGCAGATTCACGCACACCGTCACGCTCTGTCCAGCGGACCTTGTTTCCAGGGGAAACGTTTCGCTGGGAATCAACCATCCCAGAGGTCCCCATGACCATGCAAATGCTGACACGAAAACGCACACCATCAACACTATCACAATGGCCGTCGCTTGAGAAAGCTGCTGCCCGTCCTTCAATCCCGTCGCCAAAAGGATTCCAATAATCACCTGCAATATTCATAATCATAATTATGTTTCACCATTTCGGTATAAACAAAGCTATGAAATAGAACTTAAGGAGAAGAGCAAATGGTGATAACCTGTGAAATGAACATCTGTATTCCTGCTTCCAGAAGAAGCACTCTGCGACCAAGTTTGTCCACCGAGTATATGGAAATAATAGTGGATATGACATTGACTGCACCAGTAATAACCGCAGAGTAAAGAGAAGCATCGCTCTTGAATCCCAGGGTCTGGAAGAGCACGGGAGCATAGAACATAATGGCATTGATACCAGTCAACTGCTGGAAGATCTGCAGAAATATGGTTATGACAAGCTGAGGTCTATTCCTGCGCTTCATCAGGTTTCGAAATGGATGCTTAACTTCCGCGGCTATTTTACTAGCCTGAACTAGTTCACCGAACTCTGCATCCACATTATCAGTTCCCCTGATTTTTCTCAACACATTCTTGCCGTCTTCCAGGTGTCCTCTTTCAATCAGACTGTTAGGTGTCTCTACTAAACATACAGACCCCACAGATAGCAGAATTGCAGGGATGCCTGCCAAACCCAAAGAAAGCCTCCATCCCCATGGCTTGATCTTAGCTGTAAAATAGTTCACTAAATTTGCGCACAGAATGCCTATTGTAATATTCAGCTGGAAGAGGATGTTTAGACCCCCTCGAATTCTAGTCGGTGCTATCTCTGACAGGAAAAGAGGAACTGCCTACATTTACAGAAAAGCAAAGGCCCTTTCATCACATCAGTGTTCCAATAGATAGACTTAAGGAAAAACACAATGCTGTCTAAGATTTATTCCAAAATGAAGGCAGGCAGAGCATAAGATTTACAGGAGAACAAGAATCAATTGAGTATATACCTCACAAATGTAATAGAATGTGTTTAAATGCAGGCTATTCGAAATGTTTTAAAAGAAAACTCTAAAGAATCCAAATACATGCAAAGTTTGCCATATCAAATGCGTGTCAGAAAATTTACTGATCTGTAGTCAGGCTATATAGAAAACAATATACAATAAATGTAATAATTTCGCAAACAGAAGTCAGCTATTAAAGGCGATTTTTGCCTGAGAGAATCCGCAGGAGCGATTCCTGTAGCTAATTAGTTGAATCTCTGTATTAAATCAAAGATTCTGTCTCATCAGGAATATGAATTGTCTGTTTACAGACCTGATTAGCGAATCCGACTCCACATCCAAGTAACAATCTTCCGATAATGAGCATCAGAAGATCCTGCGCTGCAGCATTAAAGGTGACTCCGGCAAGAAAGAATAGGCCAGCAACAAGCATTGTCGGTCTCCGGCCAAATCTTCTGGTAGTATACGACGCAAAGAATGTGGCTACAAGACCGGCTAGATACAGGGATGATGTAAAGAGCTGTAATCCTTGATTGTCGTACTTGCAGTATGTACTTTGCTTCGCCTCGTGTTCCTTGCGCGCCACGGCGGGGAAGAATTTCACAAGAAAGTCGTCCATGCCAGTCACTCCGCCTGCGCATTAACACAATCAGCGGTCAGATCTCAAATCTTGGATGTAAAGTAGAGTATTCCTACAAAATTTTCCTAAAGGTATGAAGAGGCGAAGACCTTCAGGTTACATTAAAGAACATAGAGGACTTATGGAGCTCTTAAAATGCATTTAAGATTATAAAAAATATGCGAATGTCATTAATGAAAAATGTGAACAGACTTCTCCTTGAAAATCCTTAGTACAGTATACTGTTTTCTGACGCCTAACAACCAGCATATTCGAACAAGAAATATTGTACTGCATCAAATATACAGAACACTTATCGAACCTTGTTGAGGTGCATAAGAAATCAATGAGAGAACAGTTCTCCCATTTTTCGTGTAAGTTACATGACAAGAAGATCAAATTGGAAGGAAAGAATTCGGCCTTCAACTAAGCGGAGGGAAGCAGTATAATGCAATAATTGCTGAAAATTTTGAAAACCGTCAAATTTTCAGTTTTGTTCACCAAATAGTCAAATTTTTCATTGCAAAACAGTTTAAAAAATGCTATAGTGAAAACTCTGCACGCACTGAGCAAGCAGCCAACTGACATCACAGCTTCCAGAGCTTACCCGAAATTCCAATATCGTAGCCAAACATCAACCCGCCGCTGGCAGCCATGATACAAGTTATGATAACATAAGCTGTTATGCGCGCCTCGAAGGCTACATTCCCAGACCCTACCGTACCTGTAAATCCCCCGCCCGCCATTCTTTCTATCTATATACTCTGCACCTAAAACACTCAACAAAATCCTGGATGAATTATACAAATAGTTCTTTCATGCAAACAATGACACAACGATTCCTCCTTTCCACGTCTGCCTACGGACACAAAAGGCCTCTGCGATTGCAAATGGGTCACTGGGGTTGGAATTTATTGCCTCCAATCGGGGTTCCTGCAGTCAAATATTGAGAGTCAGCATCCTGGGAACCACGCAGTCCACGTCTGATCACGCTGTCATTGGTGACACCTACGGTGGTATTATCCGCAACAATAGACACGTAGATACATATTGTTGCATTAAACACTGTCTACAGGTTTTCATTGACACGTGGTATCATATATACCATGGTAATTAATTTTTAACACTATCCTTTTGGCCCCTGATTCCGTATCCACCGCGGCAGAGAGCAGTCAAGTGGGAAGTAAATTGATAAACAGTCGACGGTGGAGGTCTCGAGTTCCCAATGTTTTTGCCACGTGGAATGGATAAAGATGCGCACTGGATTTGTAAGTTAATTAACAGATAACGGATCACGATGCAGATATGATGAAAGAGAAGGAGAAATAAAGGCAGTGCTCTATAATGAGACTTTATAATGAGACTTTTTAAAGTTTTTAAGGTGGTTTTTTTCGATCAAAATTTTGTATTAATTTTTTGGAATCGCAAGTTTGATCGTTAGTTTCTGCATAATCAAAGTGTTTCAGGGGTTTTTCAGGGTGTTGAATCCAAATATGCAGTTAAAAAATTATTTTAACCGCAACAAATCAAGATTTAACCTCAATTTCTTCCGCCGGATTCCGTCACAAGAATCTCCAAAAAGTCGCATTATAGACAACACCGAAATAAAGAAAACACCGTTAAGATTACAAAGCGAAATTCATATTTGCAGTTGTTTTTAGGTTTGATTTGTGTTATTTGAAGTGAAAAATTAGTAAATCTGTCCTGCGTCAATGCAATTCCATGTGTGTACGTAGGGATGGGAGCATAAGGGATTAGGTCAAGGAACTCTAATTAAACATCCACTGTAGTTGCCGGTGTTTTTTAACATGGTAATATTTACATTATCTTCGTATAATAAAAAATGCCTATAATAAGGGAATACATGTGTTTTTTAACATGGTAATATTTACATTATCTTCCTATAATAAAAAATGCCTATAATAAGGGAATACATCACCACAGAGGAGATTTTTGACTCCACAAATTCAGACATTATGTGATATTATCAGAAGAATTTATAGCGAAATTGATACGACCAGCAATCTCCCTCCAGACGCCCACCTAGTGATAGACATATGTGCTCCCACCCAGAGATCTTACTGTAAAAACGATTCACCAGCCATGACTGTTCACATTCAGTTCCCCAATCACTGAAGATTAGGTGTCAACATTTGTAATTATTTGGCTTGATACGAAAACCGAGATATTTCATAGCACCCTCCATGGCATCATCCTCCACCCCAAATAGTCTCTTGATATATGCCATATCCTCCTCATTACCCCTGCGATATAAAATAATGGACTTTTGATGATTCATAAAAAGACTTGTGGCATTCCCAAACTTGAAAAATATGTGGTATAATGCCAACCAAGCAAATCTAGTAATCATGTCTGTAATAAGCACATCATCAACAAAAAAACTATGTGAGATCCGGATATTAGGACCCAATACGAGAGCCTAAAACTCACCTTCCGCCACGGCATGTTTAATATGTAAATTAAGTCCATCCATGGCCAAGATGAATATCAAAGGGGAAAGGGAGCACCCCCGTCTCAATCCACGGTTTGCCCCAAAAAACTGTGTGGGGTATACATTGATGATCACGACATATCTAACATTTGAAATGCCTGCCATGATCCACTCAATGTTTTTGCGTTGTAGGCCAATTTTATATAAGACCATCTGCAAATAGCCCCAATCTAGGCAATCATATGCCTTCTGCAAGTCCACCTTCATGACGACTGCATTAAGCTTTTTTGTGTGAATAGAATGAAAAAACTCTTGTGCAGTAGCCACAATATCATGGATCTGTCTGTCCTGCAAGAATCAAAATTGCTCGGGAGAAATGAATTTGGATAGAACATGCTTAATTATTCCAGCAATAATATTGGATATTAACTTATAAATGAGATTACACTGAGATATGGGTCGTTAATCCATGCGATGAAAGTTGAATTAATATGAGGGTGGATAAAACCCTGAAGTCGAGATTCTTCTACCATCGTCAGGAGGTCCTCATGTAAAATATCAAAAAAAGTATAAAAAGCTCGATGGTCCATCCATCTGGACCCGGGCATTTGTCCCTACTGAAATATCTGAGCACTTCCAATATTTCCTCCTTCGTAACACTCTTATAAAGTGCATCATTTGAGTCAGCATCAAACATAGTAGGGTATAAACCCACACCCCAAATCTAGTCCTCAGTACAGTCTGCTTCCATGCGTTTGTATGCTCCTTCAAAATATTTCACTGCCTCCCTTTGAATGTCATGTAGTCTGTTAATCTGATTCCATCTAAGTTCATCATATCCCATATAGTGTTAATCTTCCTTTTTCGGCTGGCATATCCGTGGAAAATTTTTGTATTATGATCCCCCTCCTGAATCCATATAGCTCTACTCTTTAATCGCCACATTACCTCTTGTATATGTAGGATGGATTGTCTTTGATCTGATTGATGTCCATATTGCCCTAGAGGGGTTGCCCAATTGAAGCTGCAGGCTCAGGCTTTTTAATGTATCCGATGTTTCCTTTAAGTCCTTTTTCAATTGGGTTTTCTTGTTACGTTCCCATATTTTAACTGCCCCCTTGAGGGCTTGTAGTTTCTCCAGCATTACTACCATTGGAGAAATCTGATGTGACCTGAAGTTTGTCCAAAATTCCTTCACCAAAGTGTCAAAATCTGGGTCCTCCAACCACACCCGATTGAATTTGAAAGGCACCCCCATTTTGAGATCATCCTTGTTCCATTTAAGGATAATAGGCATGTGGTAAGAGATAAAAGTGTTGATGATCCCTGATTGGATGACACCCAACCTCTCAATCAAGTGCTCATGTAATAAAAATCTATTCAGTCGTTTGGCAATATGCTCGCCCCCCGTCCTACCATTATCCCATGTAGGAGCAAGTCAAGGAGGGCATATATCCACTAAATTATAATCTGCAACGATATCTTTTAGTTGATATGCAATGGGATCCAATCGACAGGACCACCCCCCCCCAATCTCATCCATTCCAATAGTGAGGCTTATATCCCCCGCCAATATTAGGGAATCCGGAACCAAGATCCCCGAGGCCACTAGTTTCTCCCAAAAAATGGTTATGTCCCAATAGGGGGCATATATGTTGAGAATGTGAATGCACCCCAGGAGACCTCTAATTTTCCCTGCTAAGAAGATGCTAGCAAAACAAGAGTATGCCTTCATATATACCCACATAGGGTTCCATAATGCAACTAGACCCCCAAAGAGGCCAACAGAGTCCGTAGCCACAATATGCCATTCAGGAAGCATCTTCCTAAAATATGTTACCACATGTCGGGCTGAGTGCATAGATTCTTGGATTATAATGATGTAGGGGAAGGACGAGTGGAATGGTTCTTTGAGGGCAAGAAATTTATGTGTGACCCCCAATCCGCGAATATTCATAGAGAGGATAAAATTCATGTCGACACCAGACCAGGCTCATTTGCTCTAAGGGCCCACGGGTTGACAAATGATGCAATCGAAACATCAATAAGAGAATGTGGGTCAGATGGATTGAAGGGGAGAGGATGAGGACGGCCCCGAAAATGGAGACCATCTCTACTATGAGTGCGACGAATCGTGATGTTTCCTGCCTAGGTAGGGCTAATATGGGGCGATGAGGATTTGTGGGGCTTGTGGATAGTGAGTGTACGGAGGTCCAGTGTTTTTCTTTTAAGTAAAAAATCAATATCACTGTCCACCGAGTTTGTGGGGCATGATATGGAGGAGGTTAGCGATAGTGGTCGAGGGCCCATCATCAGGGAATGTTGGGAGCAGAGAGGGGGAGTGGGGGCCGGAATGTAGGTGATATGTCATGTTGCTATGGTGGCATGTGTTGCCAAAGGGGGAGGGGTCAACCCCATAATAGGCGGGTCGTCGCAGGATGTGTGGCCCGATCTAGGGGGATCTGGGTTGAGTCATCAACAGTATACGTCCTATAATCATGTGTTGTCCAAGAAGATGAGGGGACATCAATCAAAGAGGTATACTCCCGGTTATGAGGATAAAAATCAAAGGATAGATGTGAGAAAAGATAAGGAGGAGTACCTGATGTAATACGCTTATGATCCACCATCACCTCAGCAGGCCGATCACTAGCAGAGAGAAGGTCTCAGCCATCGCCCATATCCGTCGATCCATGCAGCGATCTTCCGTGGGGTAAACAACATCCCCCAGCTTGCGCGGGCATTGTGCCATGAGGTGGCAAGTATGATGGAAAATGAGGCATTAGAAAGGGACATCCCAGAAATCCAAGCATTGCAATAGATGTGTACCTTCCCAATGCAACTCAATGTGGTCCGAGAAACCACCCATATATTCCTTCTCAATCAAGATCCAGTCGTTCCTCTTATCTCGAGCACCCAAGCACTGTGGATCCACATAGACAAATTTTCCAATGGCATTCCCAATATCCATAAATACTCGTTGAGTCTAGAATTTGATCGGTAACCTAGGCAACTTGACCCAAATCAATTTATTCTTGGGTGTCTCCTTCAGCGGGTTGAAACCAATATACCATGAATGCAAAGCCAGAAAACCCCTCCCCCAGATCCATGGCAGCCCCTTTATCTTTTCCAAATCTCCCTAACAGAGGAAGTGAAAGCTATACAACCCATTCATTAGCCGAACCACTGTGGGAATATATCCTAAGAGGGTCTTCCACTTCATTTCGACCTAGCAGCGCATGTCCCCCTCCATCAACTCAGCAAAATGCCATCTACCCACGAGAGCTTGCTTCTGAAGATTGTGAATGTGATCGATCAACGCTATCGTTACACATTTCTAAGAGAGTGTTTATTTGAAAATTCTAAATAAATTCATTAAATTCAATTGATGTGAGATTTCTTTATGTATCTCATTGGTGGGATAAATGACTATTGTAATGCATTTATAAGAGAATGTTTACTGGTTTGATATTTAAATTGGAAAAGTTTAAAGAAATTTATTAAATTTAGTTTGATGTGATATTTCTAGTTTGTCTTTATATTGTTTAAAGATATTATTATAATTTTTATAGAGGTCAGGGTCTTGCTAAGTCACAAATTTTTGGTATATTTGATTTACAGTTTGTTGCATATACTATTGATATTATAGTGGTAGTTGCTAGGTTTGTGTTTGGGTCTTACTCCAATGAGTTACTGATCCATCATAGTTTAAAAAAAATTGAAAAAAAATCAAAAGAAAAAAGAAAAAAAAGTTTAAAAGAACTCTTAAAACATATAATATAATCATATATTTAACATCTCACTTATGACTATATAACCTAGATAAGAAAAATAGCAATTAGTCCCAACCTTTTAATATAAACCTGATTATGTTAAATATCACCACCTTATTTAAAAAAAAATCCAATATAATTAATATTTTATTTAAAATTAACGAATTATACTTTAAGGAAAATATAATTAATATTTTATTCAAAATTAACAAGTTAATATGCTTTAAGAAGGAAAATATATTTAGACGGTTAATATACTTCATTATATTCCTCCAATCTTTTATAAAAGAAAATTTACATTTAAAATAATGTATAAATAAGCAAATTTTCAAAGTTTCCTTTAGTTTCCTCTTTGAAATTAGCAAAGAATATTAATTCTCAATGTGAACCTGACTTCCTATTATATTTTTATTTTATTTTTTAAATGAGCCGATTATTTTACAATCATGAGGTTTTAACACATAAATTTAATAAATGTTTTGATGTATTAAGGAATGTTAAACATTGGTTTTGATGAACCAGTGGTGGCTTTTTCCCATTACACTCTTTATGTTTTTGTTGGCTCTTTTCAAAGACATAAGATGTTAGAACTCAAATTGGTACTGAGAAATTATGTAGTGGAGGTGGTTAAGGTGCATGTTGAATATTATATTTTGTAATTTTACAGGGAGTATGGAAAAAATATTTCTATGCCATTTGCTTTAAATGGTGAAGAATGAATGGTGAAGAAATGTGAATTTTGAAAGTCCTCATATAAATCATTATGTTGAAATGACTTAAGTACATGTCAAAATCATTCTCTGATAACTAATTTGAAACATTTGATTTCTTGTTATTATGTTATTATGGAGTGAGATTATGAACTCAAAGGAAGGAAAGCATCTTAAGGTTGCACTTTTGGTAAGGTCTTTTTCAAATTTTGGAGAAAGCTAGTTATTTACTCTCTTTTGAATTGGGAGGGGGTCAATTTCTCTTCACTCATTAGTACCTCATATATGAAGTGGTACTTTCATTGGTTCTATTTACAAAGTAGATTGACATTGATTAACATTAATGTCATAGGTACCATTGTTTTCTATTCCCTCATTTTACTTGTTTACATTATATTTCCTAGTAGATAGTGTATTTGATTGATTATTGATTTTAATAAAGCATGAAGATATATTTTTTGTTCTTATTTTTTATCCACTAAGACCAAGTCTAGCGTGAGAGAAAGTGGATATAAGGTCTTATAGGTTTTCCAAATAAACAATTACTAGATTTTTGGATCATTGATGATCCTTGCAAGGCTTCCATCTTATAAAGGGAAATAATCTAACTAAGATGAAGGCTAAAATATTGGGTCAAAACCTTATATCGGTGCCTTATATTTAGTACAAAAAAATTCATACCCAATATAAGTTGACTACCCTTGCTAATATGATATTTCATATCATTACTTTCTCCTTGTAGCTCTAGAAAAATGTTACCCATGGTTATATCAGAAGAAAACAAAAGCAAATAAAAGTAAATCACTCAAAGTGGCAAGGAAGAAAAGCAATGATGGATATGAAAACAAATTCTACAATGGCTACATATACTTTGTTGGGAATAGAGAATTGTTTGTGTCATTAGGGTGACTTTGTCAAGACTATCGATGCTCACTGGCAATGAAGTGATACCTATAGATATTTTAAACTCATACTTATGCAAATCCACCAAATCAAAGCTCGACTAAAAGTGAAGATAATGAAATCCCTTAATTTGGAAAGGAGATGTTTTCTAAAGAGATTTGATAACACACATAATTATTTCTTAGTCCTTTAAACACGAACCTTTGAAGGCTTGTTGTACATTATACCTTCACTCTTGTGAACTCCTCGTGAAGTAAAAAAGTTCAAGATCTTACTGTACCTTCCATATCGCCTTATTGTTATTCACTTGTTATTGCATTTCAAATATGTTAGGTATTTCCAATGCCTTACATGTTTTGAACCTACAACATTCACATATGCCGCCCCCACCCCAACCACACCAAAAAAAAAAAAAAAAAAAACCCTTCTTTAAACCTTCTTTATGTTTCCAACAAGTATTGTTCCTACCTAAGTCTTTAAAATCAAGATCAATGGTAGAGTCTTAATCAACCCTCATGTTGAAAAAAAAGCATTGAAATAAAATATATTAATTTATTATTCAATCTGTTATCTCAAAATCAAGCACTAGAAGGCTGCAGACCAGGCTAACTTCAAGTAACTATTTCAAACCAGACTTTGGCTAAAGCTTAGCCTCTTTAGCCTGAGAGGGCTCTCTCAAAGGTTATTAATGTTGACCTATGACAAGATGGCTAACTCTTATAAGACACAATGAACAAGTATGCTGGCTAGACAAAATATTAAATTGATTCCCATTGGGCTTATGGAGTCACTCATAACTCAGTAAACAACAACACTATCTTTTCATAGAAATCAGGGCACTTAACATCTAAATGTTCAAACATAACTCACATGAAGCCACATTTTGCAAAGGCATACAGGAAGTCAGAGCATGATCAATGAGTTCTGAGTGATTATGCATTTGTAAAACTGTAAAA
>APFE030943655.1:0-30108 GCA_000404065.3 Pinus taeda | reverse complement strand
ACTTGCTTCTTCATAGTTTGAGGGTTCTACAATATTTAAAATTTTGGACATTAAAGCATAGTCTCTGAATTTTGCAGGTAGTCTAGTCTTCCTACCTGATCTTCTAGGTAAAGGACTTACCTCAACTCTATCTGTTTCAGCACTCTTCGGGCCTGCGTCATCACTTATTACACTATCTGCTACTACTACTTCCTGTTTCTTCTCCTGCTTCTACTCCTGCTCTTCTTCTTCTTCACTGTTCAGTTCTATGAGGAATGGAATGTGGCTGTCATTGTTAGAGTCTTCCTTTCCATCTTTTGTCTGTTCATGAAAAATGACATCTCTGCTTGCAAACACTTTATGAGTCACAGGATTATATAACTTGTATGCCTTATACTCTGTGCCATGTCCTACAAATATACATTTCAAGGCTTTGGGGTCTAGCTGTTTCCTATCTTCTTTTGGTATATGAGCAAAAGCTTTAGATCTGAATATTCTTAAATGACCGACTGCTGGTTTGAGTCCAAACAATGCTTCAAAGGGGGTTTTGAAGCCTAAACATTTGGTGGGACTCCTATTCTTCAAATAAACAGCAGTATTAATGGCTTCTGCCCAAAGACCATTAGAAATACCCTTACCTTGAAGCATACTTCTCGCGCACTCCACAAGGGTCCTGTTCTTCCGTTCTGCTACTCCATTCTGCTGTGGAGTGTGTGGCACTATGAATTGCTGTATAATCCCATGCTGTTTGCAGAAGTTCATGAACTCACCTAACCTCTATTCTCCACCTTAATCCAAGCGGAGAATCTTTATCTTCTTTCATGTTTGGTTCTCTATCATAGATTTGAATTCTTTAAAGTATCGAAAAGCTTGACTCTTTTTGCTTAAAAAATATACCCAAGAGAGCCTAGTGCAGTCATCTGTAAACAATAGAAAGTAGTATGCACCTGCTAAAGACCTAGTCTGCATAGGTCCACAAATATCTGTATGCATTAGTTCTAGGATGTCTCTTTCTTTTCTGTTAACATACAAAGGGAGTTCATCTCTATGAATCTTCCCTAATGCACATCCATCACATTCCAGTTTGATATTATGCAAAGCAGGAAGACCATCGACCATAGCTTTCTTTTTTAGTAAGATGAGATCTTGTAAATTGAGATGTTCAAATCTCTGATGCCAGAGATTTTCAGTTGTTGATGTTGCTGCAACCATCACTTGTTGTGGCATGCTCCTTGCATCCAGTCTGTATAAATTCTCCACGGGTACTCCTATTGCAACTGTCTCAATTGGCTATCCTGAATGACACATCCATTTTTGAAGAATTGCACCTACATGTCCTGGTCTGTTATCACAGAGACAGAGATCAAATTATTTTTAATTCCTGGAACATATAAAACATTTTTGAGATGTTTGATGTCGCCACTAGGTAGCTTTATAGGAATATCCCTACAACCTTTGATCTCATACCCACTGTCATCTCCTAAGTAAATTTTTGATCCACATGCAGACTCTTCAAGAAACTCAAAACAATCTTTCTTACCAGTCATATGCGAGGGTGCGCCAGAATCGACATGCCATATATTATCCTCATCTCCTTTTCATGCTGAAAGTGCACAGTCGATTGTGAATAATCGAAGATCATGGCTATGGTCATCCTCTTCTCTAGCAAAACACCCCTGATGTTTCCTCTGTTTTCCTTTTCTTTCATTCGCCTGCCTCTTATAGCATTCTTTGATTTGGTGGCCAGGCTTCCCACAGTAAAAACATCTCTTAACATAATTATCAGTCATACCTCTAAATAATTTCTTTTGAAAAGAGATGGCCCCTTTTTGCTGTGGTTGGTGATGCTGATGTTGATGCTGGTGTTGCTTTCCTGTGTACCGTTGCCTCTTCGCCATCAGAGCTAAGTCATTTCTCTGAGTTTTCAGATTCTGTCTCGTTCCTCCTCCTAGAGCAGAATCGCTGTCAGGTCATCAAACGAGGGGGCTTTGTCTCTCACTGACAACCCTGAGATGAATGTCTAATATTCATCGGTCATTCTGTTCAGTGTAAGTGTAACCAGATCTGAATCTGATACCTTTTCTCCAATGGCTCCCAATTTGTCTCTCAGATCCTTGACTCTAGCCATGAATGCACCAACGGATTCATTCTCATCCATCTTTAATACAAACAATTTTCCCGTGAGTTCCAGAACACGATTTGTGTTCTATGTCTCGTACAGATTCTTGATTGTGGTCCATATATCCACGGGCGACTTGCAATATCTAATATGGGGGATAATGTTATCTTTGACAGACATCTTCAGTATAACTTTCGCCTTTGTTTCTCTCTTATCCCAATCTTGTTCTTGGGCCGGTATTCCAATTCTCTGCTCATTTCCCAAGACGATCAACCATGCATTCTCACTCTCCCGCAAAGTTTGCATTTTGAACTTCCAGTTAGAGAAGTTCGTTCCATCGAGCTTGCCAGACTTGTGGAGGTATGATTCCAAACTGTTGTTCATTTTCACCCAATTGAACACTCCAATCAGCCACCACCGGGCAAGTCCGATCTGCTGCCAATTAACAGATTTGGAACTTCACTGTGCCACCACCGGGCAAGTCTGATCTGCTGTCACCGAGCAGATCACAAACTTCACTGTGCCACCACCGGGCAAAACTGATCTGCTACCACCAAACAGATCAACAAACAAGCTCCAACATGCCACCACTGGGCAAAGGCGATTTGCTTCCACCGAACAGATCGAGGAGATGCACTGCCACCACCGGGCAAGTTCGATCTGCTACCACCGAGCGGATCACGGAACCTCAATTCGCCACCACCGAGCAGATCCGATCTACTACCTTCAAGCTGATCAAGGATCCTCAATTCGCCACCACCTGGAAAATCAAATCTGCTGCCACCGAGCAGAATCTCCACGTGCCACCACCGGGCAACTCCTGATCTGCAACAAAAAATTGCAGGTTTCCAGAGAGAAAGAGGTTGGCTCTATGGCGCTTTCAACAGCTACAGATCCACGCCAATTGCGGAAAATACAAATTCACGAAGTGCATGAAAATTGGCGCGCTTAACAGGCACGGTTCGGTGCCAATTCAGTTGTTTCTTTTCTGGTTCTCTTTTTAGGCTCAAAAGAGTGCCAATTGGCTCGTCTTTCTGCTAAAAACTATCGCCAATGGCAAATTGGCTCGTCTGTCTGCTAAAAAAGAGCGCCAATCCACTTCTGCACTCCTTACCACTACAGATGTGCAACTAATGATACATCCTCAAAAAAAATTTAAGGCTACCTCTACCCTAAGCTCTGATACCAAGATAAAAATCAAACTTTGAATTAAAAGGAGTTGCAACTCACAGGTGTGTACATCACATGGACACTGCACTCAAACAAGAAGGAGACTCTCTCTCTCATTCACTCACTCTCCATACACGAATGAATATTACATATTAAATACATGACTGAAAAATAGGTAGTTGTAAACAACCTCCTAAATTCTAGGAACTACTCCTAAACTAAGAAGATGCATTACAACCACATAACCATTTCTCCATTATTTCTAACTTTTAATGTCTCTAATAGCAATTTTGAGTCATGTGTGAATTCTTTTATCTCATATATTTGAGATAGAAATTTCAATAAGTGTTATTAATAGTAATGGGCTCATTTGAATGAGTGACACATTTTTCTAAAATACAATGTATAGGAGAAGACCTTCCAGTTCTTACAAATCCCTGAATACATAGTTATTAGCTGAATGTTGTTAACCTAAGCTCTAATTATGTATAAAATAAATCTATTTTGGCACGGTATATATATATATATATATACACATGTAGTTTGCAAGGTTATATATATTATATTTAATTAACCCTACAAACCAAGTTTATATATATATGCCCCAAATAATTACCAAGGGAAGTCTTAAGTAAAAACCAACCTGCAAACCCCCTCTCTCTCTCTCTCTCTCTCTCTCTATATATATATATATATATATAAACCCCTATTCAAATTTAAATCATCCTGAAGGCTTCCATCCTTTTAACCTTACCAAAACTATGCAATTGTCTACCAATAAACTAAGTCCAACACGATCAATTAATATAAATATAAATTTACTCTAAATTTTTATTTTTATTTTACTTTAGAAAATTTTTATTTTTATTTTAATACAAGTATCATTTTGCTATTGATTAATATAATGTTATCTAACATAACATGAGATTTGTCCCATATCAACCCGTACCTCTTGGTGCATTAATGTGTGTGACAGGCCAATTAATTCACATGTTATAAAAAATGTTAAGTCATAGTTAGAATAAATTTATCCCTTAATATAATAAGGTGGTTGTACCAATGATACGAGACAATGTCTCCCTTTATGTATTGACATTCATAATAGTGAATAACAATCAACTATGATTTTTTTTCATTTTCTCTCCACTAGTCTTCTGCTTGGTATTTTGTGTGTGCCTTGTGAATCCTCTAACATGGCATTAAGGCCACAGTAAGGATTGGCATCCACACTATACAGTCAAGTTTAAAAACTATATTGATGAAATATATTAGTGCATAATACAATATGAAGCCAAAGGATATTAACATGGACTAAGTTAATAATTGGACAAACCCACTTCCTTTCCAATGATAATTCTCCACACAATGACTTCATCTATCTATCAACATCCCTCATGGTTAATAACAATCAAGTATAATCCTTTTCATTCTTTCTCTTTATTAGTGTTCTGCTATTGTGCATGTGGCATGTGCGTCCTCAGACATGGCATGAGGTCCACAAGAAGGATTGACATTTATGCTAGAAAGTGAATGTTAAAGAATAGATTTATGCACTAAGTGAACACATAACTCATTACAATGCCAAAGGAGATTGGCATTGCAGTAAGTTAAGTGGACAAACATACTTCCTTTGCAACCATAATTCTCCTCTAAATCCATGAGAAAGTTGGTTGACAGTCATAGTTTCACCAAGTGCATGGGAATTTTGACCATGGAACTTGGATTCAAAGGACTTTGGCCCATGTCAAAATGATTGATGACCAAGATCACCAACATTTTGAAGAAATAAGCAAAACATAACCCAACTTTACAGCACCAATAAAAATGAACTCACTGATAAGGTTAATTTTGTCCACTTACTAACTCACTCTAATTGACCCACATTGAAGCAGAGTCCAAAGCACATAATAAAAAAGAAACAAAGGTCCACCATGCTTAGAATGTACATGAAAATGTGGTAAGGCGTTACAAATTCAAAAGTCAAAGGAGATGAGTATCTGCTATTTTAAATAATATATTTAAAATAATTTGAGACATTAAAGATGAAATATAAGAAATTAAAGGAAAAAAATTGAATATAAAGCTTGGAAGGTGAATGTCCAGTGGAGCCATGACTTCCAATAGGATATCACGACAGGAAAACAACATAGGATCTGCAAAATAAAAACCTAGTAGTGAAGATGCTCCACAGGTAACAAAGCAAAGGTTACAGAAGCCGAGAGTATCTTAGGAAAAACTGCATAACAACACATGCATAGGACTAATCATGGATTCAGACAAATACACCTAGGCAGGGTCTTCGTGAAGGAGATACATATACAAAGACATGCAAATTCTTTTTGAAGTATACATGCAAGAATTGTTGCATAGTAAGTCACATGAAAATCTTAACAAACACAAATGTCATTAAACAATAACAAAAGAACAATGTACAAGTAAAGCACATACATATCTGCAAGAGTTCACATTGATGTGGGAAAAATTCATGAGTTTATGAGTTTATACGCTGGAAGCACAAGAATGTATGCAAACAACAGTGCAACTTGTGCTCCCAAAAAAATTAGGCTAAATGTAAAGCTGGACAATGTTTATTTTCTAGGAGACTAATTTTTCGTTGAGAATTTGTTTACTGAGAAGATTATGTTTATGGAATGTGATCAGAAGGTATAGTGGTTTTGGGGAAAGCCAATACTTGGTTAGGGGATTCTGGGCATTGAATTGATGCACCTTATCCAGGATAAAGTTGTGTTCGTCCATAATAGAAAATAATGCTTGGTTGTGACAAGAAACAGTGGATGCACATAAATTTGGTCAATAATTACCAAAAAAATTAATAATGAGACTTCACAATCTTAGAGTTATCTTTTTATTTAGATATTTGATATTTTCATAAGTTAATTAAAAATGAAATTTTCATTGCTCGAAGATTTCAGAGGAAGGGATCATGTGTAAAATTTCGTAGTCTCGAATTATTTTGGAAACATGGTTGTTGACAACATGAGTTAAATTTGCAAATAAAGTGTTGGTTCTTGGGGGTAACCATTGGACTCGGGAACCAAAAGGCGAGGAGAAAGGACAACAAAGAGAATCTTGTTGTACCTTGGGAATGAAAGTCGCCAGCATAGCCATATGGAAAGAAAAACTGGTTTAGTTTTCTGCCAAGTGAGAAAAATCATAACAAGCGAAAACTCCAGGAGGGAGCAAGAATGCAAGTTGCTGTTTGGAATAATTGTAAGAATTATTTCAAGTCCCACTTTTAATGCTTACATTACTTTATTACAAATATTAATACTAAAATGACAAATTGCAATTCACATGTCACATCTGTCTAACTGGTCTTCCTCAGCACTTATGCCTACTTTGAAGTCCCTACTCTGAAGTCCCCCAAACAACAACGCTCCTTTCACCACCACAGTCTTCAAGCTCCCCATTCGCATCATTTAAGAGATAATTACCTCTAACCATCTTTAATGAACTTTGTATAATTGATTCGATCTCCAAAAGGACAATCTCTATACTAGACTGTATGCAACAGTCAATTATGAATTTGACCTTTCACCACCGCACTCTTCGAGCTCCCCATTTAAATCATTTAAGACATAATTACCTCTTACCATCTTTAATGAACTTTGTATAATTGACTGGATCTCCAAAAGGACAATCTCGTTACTAGACTATATGCAGCAGTCAATTATGCATTTGACCTTTCTACACAAGTAAATATCATAACATAACCTATAAATGATGCTCCTGAAACACAACAAGAAGATTCATTAACATATAACAAATCCATACAATTAACTTAACAATACATTATCCTCACAAAAAAATGAAGGGTACAAATACTTTAATTATATTTCACTGTTCAATAATTGGTTATGCACCTTTTACATTCCACACAGAAAAATAAATAAAACTACCGAAAACCATGACTACAAAACCAATTTCCATTTTCTACGATTCCACCTTTTCACCCCCTTAATGGTGAATACAACGTTGAGCTTCAAAGAAACAAAAGATCTTCGGTGGCAGCTAAACTCACAACCACTTCAGGCCTGGCTAGTCTTACCAAATCCAACAAGATTCTCTGTAAATCCCTTCAATGACTTAGTCAAAGAAGTAAATCCATTCTTTTTTATGCCAACCAATCCCACTCTCTTAAAACCAAAACTAGGAAGTCTCACAAATGCTTCTTGACCAATCGTATACTGCATAAGCACAGTATCAAATCGTAGGATGCCTTGGGCCTCGGGATTTATGCTTTTAAATGTGGCTGTAAGAATCAACAGTTCTCTTGACATATGGCGCACATCTTTATGCTTACTCTTCGGGAGATTTTTAAAGAAAAATGCTACCCTATGCTTTGCATATGAAGCCTGTGACGGCGGATGAAGCCTCCAACTTAATCAATCTCTAACGCTTGGAAGATGACGTCCATGGATTATGTTTAGAAAACCTAACAGCGTGTCTCCAAATCCTTCTACTGTAAAAGTGTAGCAAAAGAAAAGCGTGATTAACACAATAAGAAAAGCATCGACATCATGATTTTCCCACCATTGGAATACCTCCGCGCACTCTCAAAATGTTCTTCCGCTTATGCCAACAATCAAGAACAATTTGTCAATAACAATCACAACTCCATCAAACGTCAAGGCGTTGAGCCGCATCTCAGTACCATAGTTAGCTCTTCACTATTAATAAAATCGTCTTGCAAGTTCACAAACTCCCCTGGACACCCACATGACTTTTACATAATAAACTTAACATATTCATATCGAATTTCAAAATCTCCATTCCTTGTATCCAACTAGGTTTCAAGGATCTCCTGATCATAATTGATTATTGTGCACATAGTTACAATATCCCTCATCAACTCCAAATAGATTGGGAATCTCAGATAACTCAACGTTGTGAGATTCAGCTCCTTCGTCCCGCCTCACATTTTGACAAAAAAAAATTTAAAACACTATCCATGATCCGTTGACATCGTAGCCTGGTGGTGAATGTTGGACGTGATGGATGTTACTCTTCGAATGAGTAGATGTTGTGCTTCAGATTTTCTCACAATTTGATGTAAAACCTTAATCTTATCCAGCTGATGTACAAGTCTCTTTGAGACTCAATTGTTCATTAGAACCCTCTCGTAACGCTAGAATCCACTTTGGTTTCAGTATGGAATCGGATGCTGGGATCCTTCTACATACGCTCTACCGCATCGGCAGTCTGCACATCCATTCCTCAAATGTGCAACACCTTCATGACGACATTTCCTTTCAAGTGCTTCCTATAATTGAACCATTGACGGGCTGAAGCAGAATGAGAGGGAGAATGTCTGAGTTTCAAGGGCGAGTTGTTGGTGTACATGCACTTAGATTAGCTGTGTTAGTGTACATGCAGCTAGATTAGCTCGAGTTTACTTATTGCTTGCATGTGGCACATGTACACATTAACATAAGATAAAGCACACTTAGGTTTAGTTAGCTTTAGTTATTGCATGTACAACTAAGCTTAACTTAGTTGCTTTTATGTATATATTCTAAACCAATATTGTAGAATAATTGAATTTCATTCTTTTCTCAATTCTTGCTCCCTTCCTTCTCTTGCAAGCTTGTTTATTGTTTTGCAAATCTAGATCAGTGCATCTCAAAATCTTACATGGTATCAGAGCACAGGGATTTGTAATCAGTGCACAAGCAATTTTATTTGCAGGTTCAGAAGATTGAAGCAACAAAAAAGAATGGAGTCTCAATTGGAGTTTCCACAATCATCAATTCTCACTCCATATAATTATTTCGAATGGAAGCCAAAGATTCAACTTCATCTCAGAAGTAGAGGCTTATTTCGAATAACCATGGAAACGGAAGTTGAACCAACATCGGCAATAGAGAAATCAAGATATTTCAATCGCATGGACGAGACCTTCGGCATCCTATGTTTATCTATTTCTCCGGAACTGCTATTTCATGTTGAATCATGTTCAACTCCAAATGAAGTATGAAAATTTTGGAAGGATTGTTTGGAAAACAGAATGAAATTCAATTATTCTACAATATTGGTTTAGAATATATACATAAAAGCAACTAAGTTAAGCTTAGTTGTACATGCAATAACTAAAGCTAACTAAACCTAAGTGTGCTTTATCTTATGTTAATGTGTACATGTGCCACATGCAAGCAATAAGTAAACTGGAGCTAATCTAGGTACATGTACACTAACACAGCTAGTCTAAGTGCATGTACACCAACACCCCCCTTTAAGCATAACTTAGGTGAGTGTGATGCAAAATGTATGAGTCCCGGCAACACGGCCATTTTAGGTACCCATATACAATGCATAGAAAAAAAAGGAGGAAAGAGGGAAAACCCAGTGGGAAGAAAACCCCCCTCAAAAATATAATGCAAAAGTAGAGAAAAGACAACTGCTAAGCAGTCGTGTCCTTCACCCGGAGACGATCTCTCAGGAATCGAAACTTCTACTCAGTGAAAGTCTGGGTGAAGATGTCAGCAATCTGCTTGGAACTAGGACAGGACCAAACACGTGGGTTTTCTTCTGAAAGCTGGTTGTTATCGACAATGATCTGGCTGAGAAAACCTCACTTGAGCTCAGTGACAACATGATCTCGGGATCGATTCCCGCTGTGCTTGTCAACTGCAGTTTTCTTAGCGAGATCATTGTCGATAACAACCAGCTTTCAGAAGAAAACCCATGTGTTTGGTCCTGTCCTAGTTCCAAGGAGATTGCCGACATCTTCACCCAGACTTTCACTGAGCAGAAGTTTCGATTCCTGAGAGATCGTCTCCGGGTGAAGGACACGACTGCCTAGTAGTTGTCTTTTCTCTACTTTTGCATTATATTTTTGAGGGGGGTTTTCTTCCCACTGGGTTTTCCCTCTTTCCTCCTTTTTTTTCTATGCATTGTATATGGGTACCTAAAATGGCCGTGTTGCCGAGACTCATACATTTTGCATCACACTCACCTAAGTTATGCTTAAGGGGGGGTGTTGGTGTACATGCACTTAGACTAGTTGTGTTAGTGTACATGCACCTAGAATAGCTCCAGTTTACTTATTGCTTGCATGTGGCACATGTACACATTAACATAAGATAAAGCACACTTAGGTTTAGTTAGCTTTAGTTATTGCATGTAGAACTAAGCTTAACTTAGTTGATTTTATGTATATATTCTAAACCAATATTGTAGAATAATTGAATTTCATTCTTTTCTCAATTCTTGCTCGCTTCCTTCTCTTGCAATCTTGTTTATTGTTTTGCAGATCTAGATCTGTGGATCTCAAAAATCTTACATGGTGTCAGAGCATCTCAAAATCTTACACGAGTAACCACCTCTATTTCAATTAAGAAACCGCAATAGATGTACACTTCACAAATCTACGAAACCAAACATAGGTATACCAAAATGTCACACTTTACAGCAAACCTGTGTAAATTCCTATATACGGAGGATTCGGAAATTATGAGTTCATCATCTTCTTGGCCCTCCCATTCGGGGAGCTAGTAGGATTTGGCCATGATACTAAAAGGGATGTTGGAGGAATAAACATAGTGTATACATTCACTCAAAAAAAATTATATTATTCAATTACAAATAAATAGTGCTCATGAGATCTAACAAGTTCTAAAGAAAGAGAATATTGTAAAGAAAATCTCTCAACAAAACTCCATCAACCAACAATCCAATCCTACCTATATTCTATTGTAAGAGTTATTCCAATTCTTCTTTGTTTGAAATATTTAAAATTGATATTAAAATAAAGTTATTGCTCTTCAGATCATGTACATGTTGATGTAGTTGTTGACGAAAAATGAGATTGAAAGTGTCTAAGGTTTGAAACTTCAATAAAATTAGGAGAAATTATGTGAGACAACATTTTCCATTCATCTATATGATCATCAACATGCTTAATTCTTTATTTGTATGATCATTTTCTATAATTTCCCTTTTCCAAGATGTCATGAATGGAGACCATCTTTGTAGCCTAGGTAATTCTCATATGTTGAAAATTAAAACTAATTGTGAAATATCACCAAATAATTAATTAAAAAATGTGACTAAAGAAAAAGAACTTTATAAAGTCATTTATCAAAAAGAAAAAAAAGTGATTCATGGTATTCATGAGTAATGGTATCTACTCATGGTATTCTCATATCTCATGACATTGAAAGGAAGACCAAAGTGTTTATTAGATATGTTGATTTGGATAAAGATTTTTTTAATTGATATGATAGTTCATGGAGCTTGAAAGTTGGGTGCAAAGCCATGTGGAAAATAGTTTCGGTGGTAAGATATCCACCATAGATAATCCAACCAAATTGGTTTTGGTGTTGCAGAAAGACACTCCAGCCACACAACAAGGAGAGATCACTTCAAATACCTCAATGCTACTTTGTATGGGAAATAAAGAAGAGGCATTGTCCAAATTCCTCACAAGTGCTAAATTGAAAAATTCATGACACCCTATCGAGACATCAAGGAGGGATCACTTCAAATACCTCAATAGTACCTTTTGTTGAAAATAAAGAGGATGGATTGTCGAGATTCCTCACAAGCACTAAATTGAGAAATTCACTTGTAGGTCATCGTGGGAGATGGAAGGAGGATTGATCAAGCAGGATTGATCATCACAACAACAATTGCTATTTTATTAAGGTTGATTTAATTTTCTAAGAGAATTTATTTTCTAATGCTAAATTAGCAGAGGAAGAATATTCCCAAGCAAGGCCAAATCCTCTTGGGTTTTGAATTATCTCAAAAGAGACAAATCCACTTGGAGACTTGTTTTCATTGCAACAAATAACAACATTTGTGGAGAGGGCTGGTTATTTTAGTGGTTAAACACAAATGTGGAGAGAACACGTATTGTAATAATTAAATTTATTTGTGGAGAAGTTGAATTATTACAACAACTAAATTTACGTATTGTAATAATTAAATTTATTTTTGGAGAAGTTGAATTACTACAACAACTAAATTTATTTGTGGAGAGGCTGAGTATAGGAAGCACCTAAATTTATTCATTAAGAATTTGAGTTATTGTAGTAGATAAATTTATTCACAGAGAGTTATTACAACAAATGAATTCATTTGTGGAGAGGCCAAGTTAGTTTAACTGTGGAGAAGTTGAGTTATTTACAGAGAGGTTGTGTTATTGCAATAATTTATTAAATTTTTGAAGGTTGAATTGATTCCTGGAAGAGCTATGAGTGACATTTCTATACTAACTACCATGTTTACAAAAATAAATTGATTCTCTAACGTATTATTCATAAAATTGATTGGGTTTTTGTTGTGGATTTTTTCAATAAAAAAATTGTGATTTACTAGTTGTCCGATTTTGTTGGAATTTATTAAATGTTTTCACCAAAATCATTTTTAGATAAATTTTGCTAAAAAAATAGTGAATTAAAATGAATGGACATTACAATTGTGTCATAGTTGTGCATCATACCATGCTAATGGGAATAACAGTGAATGATGTTTTTTAATGAAGTGATCAATACTCTTCCTAAATTAGTACAATAATACACAAGTTTCCTCTTTGACAATAATGTTTTCATGGAGAAAATAAAAAAGAAAAACAACCTACCTTTCTCAAAAGGATTCCATGCTACACTTCACCAAAAGAAATTGATGAATCTATAAAAGAAGGAAAGAGTGGGAAATTGCCTCTTCGTACTTTGAGAAGAATTGAAGTTTATTATGTTAGGAGATGTCCTCTCTAAATTCGATGACCTAGACTGAGCAATCTCATTGGAAAATATTTGTTTGTATTTGAGGCCATCAATCCTTTCCTTCATTAAAATTAGGTTTTTGGAACACCCTTGTAATTTGTTAAGATTTGCAATCGCTTCTTTTCCTCAATGAAACCTTAAGGGTAACTACTCTTGTACCCCCTACAATGATGACATTTTAAGTTTCCATAGTTGATTCTGTAGAAATTACAAGGATTGGATAATATTGATGTCCCTACCTTTGGTAAGACTCTCAATGTCTTAATAATTATGTTTCTTCACCAACAATAGAGAGTTTCATTCACACATTGTTAAAATGAACATGAAAAATATTTTTCATTTAATTTCAGGTGAAGATGATTCCATTTGCAAGTTGTTACAATCAAAGTTTTTGTTTATTTGGAGGAAGGAGTAGGTTGTTTTGCCTACTTCTCATGAATTCTAAAAAAATTAGTTTAGTAGAACATAAAAATGTTCAAAAGGTAGCTAAGTGGAAAATAACTAATTCTCAATAGGGTTGTAGGTCATAAGATATTCGAACAAGTGTAAGAACCAAATAACAAGGAAGAAGAAGAGAGACTCTTTGCAGACTTTTAGACTATCAACATACATCCTTACGAGAATTCTTATTGATTTGATATCCCACTTGTAGGGGAAATATCCAAGAACAAGTTTTCCTATGCGCACTGGAAGTCAAAGCTTCTACAAGTCATTGTTGGTTTGGAAGATGAAGGCATTAGTGGAAGTAAAGGTAGGAGTGCGGAAAATAATTCTCCTAATAACGTATTTAGCATCTACAATTAGAGGAGATTGGAGTAGCGGAATACTCATGGAATTACAAGTAGGAATATGATACCAGGTCTACCAATGGTGTAGGGCATTGATTATAATTTGAAAATGAGGGACGATATGAACTTATGCATTTCCTTAAGACTGAATTGGTGTACATGAATACATCACATGACAACTTGCATAATGATGTTTAGATATTATCAGGTCAATGGGGCAATGGGAAACTTAGCATGGGAAAGTTCTTTTAAAATGGAATCAACCTTATTGGAATACAAGTAACATTAGTTTTATTAGGGGATATCTACTTTAGGAAGTTGCGTGTAGTGAAACAAGGAAGACACTTATACTCTAGATATGTAAGTAAGTAGCATGCATTGGATGAGGAAAAAAATAATGTATATTGATCCAATATGGCCAAAGCTTCAAGAATAGGATAATTCATGGAGGAAGTATTCAATAGAAGACAAGACATGGAGGTATCTTTTTCATCATTATGACATCAATTGGTGGTTAAGATATCTTCCCATGACCTCATTTCCGAAATATATAAACTCAAGAAAATCATGTAGCGATAGATCGATCAACAAGCTTCTACCATTAGAGGTAAAAATAAAAGAATTGTGAAATATGATGATGATTTAGGGGCCAAGGGACATTATAGAAGCCCTCTCTAGGTTGGAATAGATGGAGCATGGTGTAGCATGTTGTAGCATCTATGTCCTTTGGAATGTGAGGGAGCTAGTACTTTGAAGCCACAAGATATCATAATTATCAATAACTCATTATGTAGTAGCATGATATGCTTTATCATAACATGTTTTCTAGTTGTATTTGAGATATCATACCACCCATTGTTAAATCTAACGGATGATGCATAGTATGCTAATGAAGGGAATCATGACTATTTATAGTCTCCAATCTTATAAGGAAGTTATGGGGAACATTATTGTGCAAGGAATTATCGTGCATACTTGTGTGGGATCCTAGTATTGATTTTTGAGTTGCTTGGGGACAAGAAATTTAGGTGTAAGAGACCCCCTTCTGTCCGTAGCCCCTTATAACGGTATGATGAGGTAGCTACTATGGTTACCCGAAGGTTCTAGTTATGCATATGGGGTCTAAATCCTTCAGCTTTTTCAAACTCTTCAAAAAATAAAATAGAATATACAATTATATTTTTCTCATTGAGACCCTTCCTACAATATAAACTCATTCTTTATCTGACCTCTAGATAAAAATATATACACCTTCAAAGATTTGGCCTACTAACTTTTGGAAATTCATTTTGGCCTACCACATGGCACCTATGTGGCATCCACATGGTACCCACATGGGCATCCGAGTCACAAACCGCAAGTTAGTTACAAACCCAGTCATTACATTCAATACACACGCGATCCCCTTTATTCATAGTTGAATACATATATAGTTTATAATTAATATATATTAGCCCCCACTAATTTTAATATATGTAACCAATAGGGCCCATCGGCCCTCTATTCTGACCTCACCATGGGAGTAAAACCTCAGGGATTTCTCACTATGCTCATCCAAAAAAATCTAGGGTACCCTACCTTAATATTGCTAAAGCTACATTGAAGGCCTCGCCATCCTCTCCTTCCTATCACCTTCATGTGATGAGTTGTACACCCTCCATATGAAACCACATCAACCAAAGGGTTTAATCTCGAAGGTTTCTTATAGTCCCCCATTGAAACTATTGGGGAAGATCTTATGGGTTAACATGGAAGGTCCCACCACCTTCTTCCATGCATTATTATTATTATTATGTAGCACGGGTACCCCAACTTTGATACCACATCACACCGAGGATTTCATTGAATGGACAAAAAAAACAATAGAGTCGACGGAGCGGGACGAAGATTCCCTCCATCAACTACAACCACTCTTTTCTATCAATTTTTTTCATCTATAGATGGAGAGTCCCTGAAGGTTTAAGCATGAGTCTCCTTTATAAAGCTTTAGGGTGTTGTGAGCTTTGGGTGATGTTAGCCTAATTTAAGGTCCCCTGCCCTATCATGGCCTTTACCCAATGGCACTTTCACTAGTGTCCAAGGCTTATCCTCCCTATGGGTCCCACCACCACCACCTCAATATGGTTTCATCCAATTATAATAATTGTTAAATTAGTTGCATGCAAGGCTCCCCCTTTTTCAATATCTATATAATCATGCTTATAATTTATCCCCATGAGCCATGTCATTATGGTAATTAAAAACTTGGATGTTCCAAGATGTGCCTCTACTAAAAAACTCTGAAGTAATACTTCTGGGTTCCCTCTGGTGGTGGAGTATTCTCATCACTTTTAATTATCAATATGTCCTTTGGGACATAGGTTTTCAACGTTCATGTGCTTGTCAAAAAGCATGGTATTTATATGTGTTTGCATGATTCCTTTTCCCATAATTTCATAGCAACACTCGACCTGACCTTCAGTCTTATATCCAAGGCTTACATAGATGTGTAGCTACATATATTTAGGTATGCCCCACACTATTCTTTTTGAGCATTTTCACATCCTCATCCCATCACACCTCTACTATATAGTCATTGTATGAAGGTAGGGCTATCCTTTCTTAGATTTCAATTTTGTGAAATAAGGCTTGACGGTCAAATTGTTTTATATTAAGATTTTAGTTTCTTTTCATAAGAGAATATTTTTCTTTTCATGCATAGGAATTTAGATACTCTTGTAGATCAAATATAGCACATGAATATCACATTATTTTATAAAAGAGCATCAAGAAATTAGCCTCTCATTTCAACAGAGGAAAGAGGACATTTCAAACTATTATGTAGAGTCATTAAACCCAAAATGTTGTTCATGAAAAACAACAAATATTCAAGAATTTAATTCATGGATTCATGGAACAAATTTAAAACAAGAAGCATAGGTAATTCAAAAATTTTGACCAAAACATATATGCTCCAACATTACTTGGCAATGCAACATCACTTAAAGCCATACACTAAATTTCATAAGAACATATTTAGCTTCACTGTTTTAAGATAATAAATGGCATTACCATAGACCTACTGTAACCAAAATTACTTACAACAGTCACCCCCAACCCAAATCCACATTCCAAGTGGAATTGTACTCTCAATAGCGTTAGTAGGAAGCCATCTTTAGGACAGAGAGGATAGTAAATACACATGACAGCACTGGGTGGTTTATCAGCTGGGTGAATCACTATAGGAGTGGTTTATCATCTGATGAAAAACACCCTCGGTGGTTTTCCAGTTTTGTGAATAATTGATGTAGTGGTTTATCATCCCACATGAAGCACCCTTCTATATTTTTTTATCATCCTAACCAAGCACCCTAATTGGTTTCTTAGCTAGTACATTGGCAAGCACTCATTCTATTTCCTTTTCATTCTCTTTCTCTTCTCATCACAATTTTCTCTTTCATGGAATCCCATTCCCTCGGCACATAACTCTTTTCATATTTCCTCATGGGTTCTACCAACAAATGTTCCAAACCCCACATTTGTGCCTTTTCAATCATTTTCTCAAGGGTCTCGTAATGCTCCCCTTGGACCATTCCTCTTCTTTTTCTCATTATTTGCACTGTAAAATTAATTTTAAGGTGTGAGATAAGCACACTTGGCTTACCCTTCCTCTTTCTTCTTATATCATCGATTCGTGGTTCCATGCTTTAGGCCATTACATCATTACATTACAAGCATTAGGGGAAATGTACCTAGGGTGTCATGAACCCCACCCCTGTAAAGCGAACACCATCCTTTGTGTTCTTGTTTTCATGAAAACAAATAAAAAATGAGATTTATGCATAGTTCTTATGCTTTCTCTATTTAGGAAAAAAATTGGCATTGCAACCTTATTTGTTTTGTCATATGACAAATGGATTCATGACATCCAAAGTTCTTCCATTTCACCTTGACCGATTGTAATATTCTGGAGCATGACTTACTTCCAATCTAGGATGGGTAGTGGTTCTATTTCTCCCTCTTGCTACACCCATAGCACATACTATTTAAAAACATGATTAACATCATAAACATACTTCTTAAGCAAGGAAACACGAAAAACATTGTGATATTTTAGTATGGGTGGAAGGGAAAATATCTAAGTCACTAGCCCCACTCTCTCCAAGATATGAAATGGTCTACAGTATTTGGGTGCCAACATGGGACATGAACTCATTTTTAATGAGGTCATCTTTGGATTAAGGATATAAACACGTTCTCCTTCTTGAAACTCTATGTGAACTCTCCACTAGTTGGCATAACCTTTCTAGCTATCCTGGGTTGCTTTTAACTTTTTCCTGATCTTTATTTTCCTTTCCCAATTATTTTAGAAAATTTGGCCCAACAATTACTCTACTTACAAGGTCATCCCAACTAATAGGGGTATTCAATTTTATGCCAAAGAGTGCCTCAAAGGGACTCATTCCCAATGAGTCTTGATAACCATTATTGTATGGAATTTCTACCAGTGGAAGGTAGTCCTCCCACTTCCTTGGTTGATACATTAATACATCCTCGTCGTCTCTTCCAATTTTCTATTTACTCTCTTGCAATAATATCTTGCAATCAGTTTTGGGAAATTATTTACAAACATTTTATACTCCGTCACCATACTCTGCATAAAATCCTGGATGAATCATACTTCTATTGATATATCTTATCACTAGGAACTACTGAAGATTTTCCATAAAATTCCCTACACATCTTCCAAGCATGAAACTTCTCTCTCACACACACTACAAGTGCACACAAACATCAGATTTTCTTCTGATGTGAACCAACAAATAACCTCACGATTTCCTTCCATTTGTAACACTCTGTAATGGTTAAATCAATAATTAGAGTTCTGTAGTGGAGTTTTAATCATATGTTGGAAGTGCTCCAGTTCATTTATTCTTGAATCAATATAGACACTAACTTCACTTACCAATGAATATTCTCTTTTAACAATCTTTTAGAAGTTAAATAACCTTTCTACAACATTTACATGACAAGTCTTGAACAAGACAATCCTAAAAAACAAATAAACAACTAAGGAATGTGGAAATTTTTTACATCGTAGCCTCATTCACACACGAAAATTTTCACAAACTCTATTGGATACCTTTAGTTGGATGCACAGGCTTGTCTTCCAACAACTTGAGCCTCTCAGTCACATGCATATGGTTGGCTCCATGCAACTAGGGTGGAGGATGGATAAAACTCAATCAAATACCCTCAAAAAGTAACCGAACCTCTTCCATAGCTTAATCAACCTCAGATAGGTCTTAGGAGGCCATTATCACCTTTGTAACTCTTCACCAAGCCACTACCACATCACCAACACCCTCACATTTCCATGTCAATCTAAGTTGACTTAAATTCCATTCACTAACACTTTCACTATCAAATTGATCCATAACTACCCCAACACTCACATAACCTCCAAATCATAGATTATAGGCCCTGCAAGACCCTGCAACTAATCATATTAGCCAAAAACCATCCACACACACTAAGTACCATGAATTCATAGTCTCCAACACTATCAAGTATCTGTAGCAGCTCCACATGTTGTGAAGGCATCCACACATAAGCCAAATACACGCACTAATATATGCAACCACCAAGCTAAGGTTTGCAACCAATGCACAAGAAAAATATTATCTCACTAGCATCTATAGCCAGTAAATCAATCCCAATACCTGTACCAACCAGACATGTGTATAAATAAGACTCTCACATGCTACAAGGTTGACATCAATGCCAACTAACTATACACTAATTCTACTAGGTTGACATCAATTTCAACCAATAAATAATCCATAATACCAATAATATCCTCCTTAGGCATTGATGGTAAATCGTGATGAACGATCCAACTGGCCTTTGAAAAAATCCTCACTCACTCCCACTTTGACATCAATGGCAATGGGTTGAGCTCATCCAAGTAACCATAGTTGAATATACAATACTCCCCCTAGACACTAGGTGGGTTAGATCATAATGCATCATGAATCAACAACATTCCTCATGGTAGGATGACAACAAACAACAACAAAAATAACTCTCGCTCCCAAGGAAGTAGCATAAATCTCTCAATGAACACCACTCTCAATGAGACTCAACAATACTCAACTCAACAATAGCATGAGAATAAAAAACAAAATACCATGAGTGGTAACATTCTTTCAATTACCAACATGTCATAATCATTAGTAAATCAAGTATAATATGAGAAAAAACACATGATAAGTAGAATCGACAACAACATACAATATGTAATAAACAACTGAACACTAGACATGCTCCCACTGAGCATCATCATCATCCCGTAACCAATGCCTTCTAGTTGAAGACTACACCTCAAAGATCAAGGCACTAACTACGCAATATGACTCATATAAAATACATTATTGTAACAACACCCATCAACCCACGTGAATGGTTGTTTCATTCCTCATCAATAGATACTAGACAACAATATTCTCTCTCCAACATGACCATGACTGATGATATGCAATACAATGTAATACATGGTTGTATAATGAGATACAAAACTATAAAATGACTATATCTTGATATACACTAGCCCAAATATGGCTGCAACAACTCATAACACATACTTGTCATGAATCATAAGATACCTAGCACCAACTAGTGACACCATGAACTCAATGACCTGAACATTGATCACATGTCTTCATACATAAGCATGATACATGACTGCAACTGATGATGTACAATATGAAACATGTGGTTGTTACATGATGTTCAAAATTTTCAATACATGACTCAAACTCATGACTCTCTCCAATACATACTCAATTACACTCCTTGACGAGCACCATCATCAATGACCAGCAATATGTAGATCTCATCATGCATAAAATTATCCATGTGAAAAAATTAGATCCATCTATATGAAGGCACCATCTTCTAGCAATAAAAGATGTAATGGTAGAAATAAACAACCAACATGAAATATCTATTAATGAGAAACAGTATCATATAACCATGACATAAAATAAGCAAGATAATACTCCAATCTATAGCAGTAACATCGTATGTATATACATAGATCATGAACTTGCAACAACAACATATGACCATCATCTCACATCATCCATAGTACACCAACCAACACATCTATATTGTAGCAACAATAAACATGTCAAAAATGTATGCACCATTTACAGCAGGAGGCAACCATCCACTCAAGATAGCATAAATAAAGTCAACATATATCACATCATAAAATAAGACTCGAACTATTATTTTTACGAACCATAGATCCATGAAACAATAAATTTGATCGACAAATCCTCTTACTAGTACCATCTTATCATGTCACTAGTAAACACCAAGCCACATATGCATAATGCCAAGTAACAACCAATATCCTCAATGGTGGAAATGAACATAGGTGAGATATCGTGCAACATTATGACTAATGAATCAATATCTGATAGAGAAAACCTCACGTCATATTTAACAAAAACCAGTAGCAGTAGAAAATCCATAGGCATGCATACGGAGCAGAAACACTAGAAACATAGTACAATCAAAATTATATTATCTCCAAATATACTATGGCTTCTATTCACTAGAACTAATGCATGTCGAAATGTCTCACTAATAATATACACAAATAGTTCATATAAAGTTAATTTTGCATGAATTCTTAAAACAACCATCAATCTGAAAATAATCAGCTACATGCTAGCTCATACAAGACTATGGAGAATCATATAAGTTATGCTAACTCAAGGTGGTTCTCCTCAACCTCTAATAGCTCCTTCAATGGAAAATCTTACATAAATGTATAATCATGAGAGACATCTCAATCTCATCCAAATAATCTCATTGACCATGATTCCATTAATAAATGACTAGAAACCGAAAGCTTGTGATATGCTCCCCCTACACATTTCATCTTTAAATAATCTCCCACAACAAAAACTTCAAGTGCTACAAAATCATGACAACCATATTCATTCAAACTCCACAATATGGAAACACTTTCAACGAATCTCTCAATGCAATCCAGAATGCAACCATGTCCTCCCCTTGAGACAATGCAGGCCTTAATTTTTTGTGGGAGTGTTTTTCTTCTCCTTTCTTCTCAAAATTTTGTGAGGTCAACCCTTCGCACGTATATTATTATTTTGATTCTTGATTGATTTGATTTACATGGCTTTATTCCTTTGATTCAATCTCTTGAGAAACATGGGGATCTTGCAATCCTTGGATTTATGGCCCACATTAGCACAAAATAACATCTAATGTTCCCAAGAAACATTGGAAACTATTCTGGTTTGTTTTAGTCTTTTTGTAGTAGTGGGGTACCAAACGAAACCATCTCAGTAGTTGCTTGTTCCTTGCAAAGAAATAATATCAATTTGATTGTTGTCAACGGAAAAGCATGAAGAAAAAAAGAATTTCAAATGGTGAAAACAACGCATATCAAACATAAACTAAAACAAATAGATAAACACAAATAATTCGTAACGAAGAAAAGAAGTCAACACAATTATGGAAAATGGCTCCCTTTATTGACTATTGGTGGTAGAAAATGAATAGAAATAGTAGAATATTAAACACTTCAAGAGAATTATTTTTGCTATAGTGCTAAAAAATCCTTAGCAAGGAGGTTCCTTGCTTCACTCTCCTTGCAAGATTCTCCTCTCTATCTAAGAAGTATCAAGGCTCATTGGATGGTGAAATCCTGGATTGCTAAGAATTAATTATACCAACATAATAGTTCTTTACTTCATCTACTTCAATGATGAAAGGAAGGTTTTCTCTAATAGAAACTTGGCCAGCATAACATTGTGTTCTATTTAGTCCTCCCATGGCCTCTTTATATAGAAATTTTTGAATCCCTTTTCCCTCTCTTGCTTCATGAATGAAAATGACTTATAAGTACGATAAGAGAATTTCTTTGAGGGATGCATATATTCAAGGTGACCCAAATTTGGTTGTCCTTGACTGAAACCTATCAGACAATCATCTTCCAAGTGTGGGAAGTGGTCCTGAAATTGTTGAGTAAGCCATATCTTTGACTGCGTAGCTTTCTAAGGAAATGTCACACTATCACACAACTATCGAAGGGAAAGATGCATAGTCTCAATTTTATACATTAGACCTTAGGATAAATCAAATTTTTTTAACTTCATAATCTCTTCTGCTGGAAATTCTTCATTGGTGCATTCTGTTGGACAACTTTGGACATCTTTTCGATTGTATAAATGTGTGTATGATTTTCTTGTGTTAATAATTTCCCTCTGATATATGAAGTTATGAAAAAATGTATAGCTGCAATTAATTTTTTTCTTTCTAGAATTGGAATCTAACCAAATTCTTGATAGGGAGAATAAATTTCTATAGAGATGAGTAGGGGAAAACCTAAGATGAGGATGAAAGATAGCCATGATCTAAAACAAAGTGCTTATATGAGGTAGTATGTCTAATTCTCACTATGACAACTAGTGATTATTCGTTACAATTAGATAGGAAATATTCTTGACAAGTTAGTGTTGGAGTGGTTGACATGCTAATAGTTGATGATGATAACCATTGATGCCTGTAGGGGCACTTCTTCGACAAATAAACCAAACTAGATTCATCCATGGATCGAAAAAGTGAAGCACTGCATAAGTGAGATGTTATGGTGGTATGGGTCTTTGACTTTGGGTAAATCCCATGCATCAAGAGGTAAGCAATATTGAGTGAGGAGCAAAGTGATGAGTTGGTCTTCGAATAAATGACAAAACCACAACGGTCATGAAGTATGATACCACACTGACGTGAGAGCATATTGGTGTTCAATGTCAAGGGGACTAGTGAAATCAATGGCCAATGGTGATTACCTTTCTACCACCAAAGGATCTCCCTTAAGGGGGAAGGGGGGGAACAACGGGAGATACCACCTTGATCCTGGAAGATGGGTGTTGAGATCTGTAGGAAACAAGCATAAACTACCCAGAATACTAATTAAGAAAATCATTATGTGTAGTGAAACAAATTTTAATAAGGTGGGTCAATAAGCCATGATAATGAAAGCTGGAGATATGAATCGATGTGGAAAACTCCTAAGGTCGAAGATAAAATGCGATCGGTGGTAGTAAAAATGTTCTTCTGAGAGGAGCGGCCCTAGTGTCAAAAGGACATCCAAGGTAGGTTTTAGTATGTTCTGACTGGTGAATGAATTTGTATTATGTGCGAACTCTGACCAACGGTGAATACATGATGTCACATGAGAAATCTACATCATATATTCTGCAAGCTAAATTAACTTAAAGTAGAAACAATGTATCAACAAGAATTTGCAGTAGCCTAAGAAATGAACTAACATAACTTTCCAATAAATTAATATGAACACCTATCTACCTCCATTGAAACAAGATCCCCTGCTAAAGATTAGGTCCCTTCCTCCCTATTAAGGCGCTAGTGATTCACAACTCAAAAACAAGAAACCTAGAGGTCAACCAAGAACTTGCAGAATTTTCATTAGATTTGGAGAAAAAGTTACAAAACGCACATCCAAGAATGATGATACCTCCCCCTTCCTAATATAACTCATTCATTTTCTTAATAACTCCCTACCTTTTCTATGACATACATTTTATAGAAAGAGATAAGGGATTGGAACAAATCAATCGAATCTGAGTTGTCAGAGTTATGGGCAGATTCAAAAATATTGAGTCGGTTTATTTTTAGGAGATATTAGTTGGGAAACAACTCAATGTATTGTTACAATAGATTTATTTGTTATGGAATAAATTGAGGATAGGATGCAACTATTTTAGTTGCTAACTGATTACTTTTTTTTGGACATAACCTCTCAACAATTGTAACAATAAAGAAGCCTCTCAAATCATTATATGTATCTCTCAATATGTGCACTTTCTAGAGAAACTACTCTCATGTAACCTAACTAGGGATGCTTTAAGAAAAACCCCATGCTTTGTTTGTATATTTCTCTTCATTTGCCCACAAATTGCGTCTAACGTTAGTTAGAAAATTATGCCTGCATGTGAGTTGTCTGACCTATAGATCACAAGCTAGAGCTTAATAAAGTTGACCTAGGTATGAATTGGATAACATAAATCCATGTCAAAATCGCTAGTGACAAAATCCACGTTCTCGAATTTACCTTGGAGCTTAATAAGAATGTTAAAATCAAAAGCTATTATTGTCACTACATGGGAACCACTACAACTAACACCAAGAAAACCATCATTGGCAAAGAAAATAATAATTGTTTCTAATTCATTAAAAATAAAGAAAAATAAAGACAAGTAACTACTTTAACATAGTAATATTAATGTGGCATAGTCACAAGGAAACACCATAAGATGGGTTATAGGAAGGAAAACAAGTGTAGTAAAGCTATGAAAATGGGTGTTTTTGAACGGTAAAAAATGTGACAATTTCATGGCCCAACAATTTGAATGCTTGTTTCCTTAGATTGGCTAACATATGTCTCTTTTTTTTCAATTTAGCAGACCTTGGGTTGAGTTTTATGGCAATATTTTTGGATTCTAACAATTAAAGAACCCATTTTAATGGGGATCCTAGTATTTCACCTCATATTTGAAATATTGGTGATCGTTATATGGCTATTATGTACCTTCCAAGATTCATGATAGGTTTAAATGTGTGTTTTTTTAAAACATTTTCGGTACTAAAAACCCACATTTCTCCTCAAAGGAGTTCTCTTCCTCAACAAACTCAATCTCATGTTGACACTTTTCCTTCTTCACCCATTGTGTCTTCTTCACTTTCTTCTTCACCTCCTAGTGAAAGTATTGATTCCAGTAACCAGGTATCTAAGAAGAAAAATAATAGGAACAATACAAATAATAACAATAAGCAAGGGGGAAACCAACCAACCATTGTTGTGAGTTTTGGTAAGGTTTAGGAACCTTCCAACATACGTCACAAGCTCAAATTCCCTTGCAATCCTTGTAACTGCAACCACATTTTTAATGGTTGACTTTTTGTTCCCATTGTCTTAGAACTGTGGTCTAGTGATTATGAGGTTCCAAGAAAGAAGGGTAAAGTTAGTTTTCCTTGTAGGTTATGTTAAGTGAATCATTAAGCTAACATTTTCCCTTATATATATGGCTCCTTGCAATTATTAGAAAAACTTGTTCTTTCTCACTATTAACTTCCAACTGTTTACTATAATTTTTCTTCCAACCCACCATTGGCTAATGAAGTGACCGATTCAAGTCCACCGTCGCTCAATCCTACTCTTCTCTTGAATAGTGAATGTTAGGTCCCTATAGTACTAGTGATTCCCCCATTACTATTGTCATTGTATCACTTATTGTTATTATTTTGCCCCTATTATCCCCATATTGTTATTAGTGTGCCCCATAGAAACCCACTATTGTTATTGTTGTGCCCTTATGTTATTACTGTTAGGTCGGTTTGTGCTATATTATTTCCACAACTAGCCCATGTAGTCAACAAAGGGGTTAGAATTGGGGCAAAGTGCCCCCTTTATTGTGCCGATTGCATAGCGAGGGGAGTCACAGGAGATTTGTTTTTGGACCCTATATTAGGTTGGACGGACCTACCTATGGTTTTTTGCATGCTTTTTCGCATATGGTTTTGGACACGATGGCTTTTAGTCCATGGTTTTAGATGCGTTGATTTTTCGGTCCTTGTTATTGGATGCTTCAACATGTATAAATATGTATTGTAAAATTGAAAGAAATAATGTAAAAAACAAGCTAGTAGTCTCGGTTTTGGGATCTAGGGGAAAATCTCTGTGTATATGTGTTTTATATGTTATGCTCTTGTATTTTTTATTTGTTGTGTTTTATAATTCGTATGCAGGTAATTTCTATATGGGGTTAAAACCTACATTTGGTATCAAAGTTGTTTTAACTTCAAGGGGATGCCTTTGTCACTAAGGGGTTTCACTCAGGCTTGTGGTAGACCCTGTTCAATGAGAGATCCGTGGGATTGATTCTAGTGGTGAAAGAAGATGCCAAGAAGTGGAGAGATCGAGATCGAGAAATTTAATGGTCAGATTTTTGAGTTATGGAAATTCAAGATGGAGGATCTGTTGGTGGACAAAGATCAATGAATCACGGTATGTCTAGGCACTTAACCAATAGGAGTGTCCGATGAAGAATGGAAGAAGTTGGATTGTAAGACTAAGAGCACAATATGATTGTGTGTCTCGGATTCAGTATTGTTAAATGTATCAGGGGAAGCTACGATGAAGGATTTGTGGGACAAGTTAGGGACTTTGTACCAATCTAAGTCTCTGGTGAATAATCTGTTCCTATGGAAAAAGTTGTAGAACCTAAGGATGAAAGATGGAGACCTGGTGAGAGAATCTTTGAACGCATTTAATACTCTGGTAAGTCAGTTATTATCCGTTGATATTAAAATTTCAGATGACGATAAGTGCATTAGTTTGTTGTGCTCTGTAGTAGATTCGTGGGATAGACTAGTTATTGCAATAGCTAGAAAATGCAACTACCTTGCAGTTTGATGAAATAGTTTCATCCTCGCTGACAGAGGAAATGAGAAGAAAAAATATGGAGAGCCATAATGGTGATGCCTTGTTTGTATGATGGTCCCCTAACATAAAAAAAAATAATTCATCGAGTGCAAGGTCTAAATCTAGAGGGAGATCTAAATCTCCAAGAAAAACTATAAAGGTGGTGTGTTGGAAATGTGGAAAGGAAGGCCACTACAAAAGGGACTGTAAATCTAAATCTCCTGATAAAGTAAAGGGATCTGATGATGCTCCTTCTACAAAGGTGAAAACCATCTCAGATGAAAGTGGGGATGTGTACTTGACTTCTTCAAGTATACATGTACATCATGAGGCATGGTTAATTAACTCAGGTGCATCCTTTCTCTTCACTCCCCATAGAGAGTGGTTCTACAAGTATGACAAATATGATGGTGGTGATTTCTTCTTGGGGGATGATAGGAAGGCTGGAATCGTTGGTCGTAGAAAAGTAAAGTTGAAGTTGCAAGTTGGAAGGGTTAGAACGCCTCTAGGTGTTTTGCATATTCCCGTGTCAACTAGAAATCTAATTTCCGTAAGCAAGTTGGATGATACAGGTGTAAGAAACAGTGTTCGAGAAGGATACCTACAAGATGGTTCGTGGGGCACTGGTATTGATGTGGGGAGCTCAAATTAGAACTTTGTAAAAGATGCATGGTAGCACTATTTTTGAGGGGTGCAATAGTTTTCTAGTTCCTGAAAGTGGAGTGGAAAATCTAGTAGTCTCTGGAGAGAAGACCATGTTGTGGAATCAGAGGATTGGACATATTGAAGAGAAGGGCCTTTGAATACTTCATGGTAAAAGTATGGTAGAAGGTATGAGTAATAGCTCTCTGGATTTTGATTTCTGTGAAAATTGTGTAAATGGGAAGCAGAATTGGGTGAGTTTCCCCTCTGGTGGTAAGAGGGTGAAACAAATATTAGAGCTTGTGCACAATGATGTGTTTGGACCTGTGAAGGTTCCATCACTGGGAAGCTATGTACTAAGTATCATTTATAGATGACTCTCAAGGAATACATGGATATATTTCCTTAAAAAGATAACTGTGGAGAGTTTTCTAGTAAGGAATTTGAGGCATTCCATAAGAAGTGTGGTATAGCACGGCAAAAGACTACTCCATATATACGTCAGAAAAAAGGGGTGGCAGAAAGAATGAACAAGATGTTGATGGAAAGGGCAAGAAGCATGCTTAGTGGTGCCAGGTTAGGATAGGAATTCTGGGTAGGGGCGGTGGAGACATCATGTTACCTAGTCAATAGATCACCTTCATCAACGTTGGAGTATAACACTCCACAAGAGTTATGGACTGGTAAGAAACCATCTCTTTCACATATGAGGGTATCTGGATGTCATGCATATGTACATGTCACGAAGGAGAAACGAACCAAGTTGGATAGTAAATCTGAAAAGCACATCTTTATTGGGTATAAGGATGGTTTAAAGGGTATAATCTTTGGAACCCAGTAACAAGGAAGGTTGTGTACAACCGAGATGTGGTGTTTAGAGAGGTGAAAGATGTTATTAAACATGAAGTCCAACCAAAGGAACCTGAGAAGATAGATTTTGATCTAAATGAGGAATAATCAGACTCTACAATAGAGGTAGAATCAGAAGATGAAGAGCCACAAACTCTGGGTGTGAGAAGATCAATTCGAGAAAGGAGGCAGCTAGAAAGGTATAGTCCATCTACTTTCTGTTCAAATTTTTCTTTATCTTTTGCTGATAATGATCCCAGAAATGTGAAGGAAGTAGTAGATTCAAAGGATGGAAAACTCTAGAAAGAGGCCATGGTTGATGAAATGACATATTTGCACGAAAATAAGGCTTGGGATCTGGTGGACTTGCCAACTGGAAGGGAGCCCATTGGTAGAAAATGGGTGTTCAAGAAGAAGACAAATGCAAAAGGAAAGATGGAGAAATACAAAGCTCAGTCGGTAGCAAAAGGTTATTCCTAGGTGTCGGGAATCGATTTTGGTGATATTTTTTCTCCTGTTGCCAAGGTAACTTCTATTAGATTACTTTTATCTGTTATTGTTTCTTTTGATCTTGAGGTAGAATAGATGGATGTGAAGACATCATTTCTTCAAGGGGATCTGGAACAGGAAATCTACATGAAGCAACATGAAGGCTTTGCAGTGAAGGGTAAGAAAGAACTGGTATGCAAGTTAAAGAAGTCTTTGTATGGGTTAAAATAGTTACCAAGGATGTGGTATCAAAAATTTGATAAATTTATACAGGGACTTGGCTTCACCAGAAGCAAAGATGATCACTGTGTATATTTTAAATTAATTGGTGACTGTGGTATGTACCTGGTCTTTTATGTCCATGATATGTTGCTAGTTGGAATGACAAAGAAATTATATTGGGTTTGAAGACCCATTTTTCCTCCAAATTCAACATGAAAGATATTGGTGCTGCAAACTATATTTTAGGCATGGAATTTAAAAGAGATCAGACAAAGAGGAAGCTTTGGTTAAACTAGAGAAAGTATGTCGAGACAATATTGTAGGGGTTTAATATGCAAGATAGTAAGCTAGTGAAGGTTCCTATTCCTGTAGGTATAAAGTTATTTGTTGAACAGTGTCCCAAGACACAAGAAGAGGAAGAGGACATGTCCCATGTTCTATATGCAAGTGCAATCGGTAGCCTGATGTATGCAATGATCTCTACTAGACCAAACATTGCACATACAATGGGAGTATTGAGTAGGTTTATGTCAAAGCTAGGGAAGGAGAACTAGACAACAATGAAGCAAGTTTTTG
>APFE030943651.1:0-12162 GCA_000404065.3 Pinus taeda | reverse complement strand
ATCACAATCACTAACTTCTAGAATGCCAAGATTTAGGAGGTGTATGCTCTTGAGTTTGTTACATCTTGTCACACTCAAAACCATCTTGAACTAATTCCCATAAATCTTGACAGGAAAACAAGGCTTTCATAGTTATTGCCCAGTAGTCATAGTTCTTCCCATTGAACTGTGGGAGCTGGGTGTTAAACATACCCATACCAGTGCTTGTGCTGGCCATTCCTTGACTGTATATGTAAAACAGCTGACTGCTGTAACCAAAAGACTTCTCCCTTCAGCTTCTTTGTCACCTACAAAGAGCGTAAGCCTGCTCTGATACCACTGTTAGGTATTTTTACTTCTGTTTGAGATGGATAAATACCAAAACCATAAAATATAAAACACAGAGCCAATGCTCTGTTTCCTTACACCAGGATCTTTTGCACAGAGAAGTCTTTTAAAATTAATTACACAGGACAGAAGATTTCACCACCATAAAATTTCATTCATTAAACAAATTCACTGATACATATTCATCCTCTATGCTGAGAGGGATTCACTAAGACATTTTCACAAAACTTACTCTGCCTCCTATGAAATTTTACACCACTGTGTGTAAATATTTCATTTACATTCACTGCTGTGTGAAAACAAAAATTACAGGGATTTACACATTTACCTTTTCACTGCTGTGAAACAATTCATGGTTTTACATACTTCCCCTGGTTTTCTTCTTTCACCTCTCGGCCTTCTCCTGCACTGCTGTGCGTTCTATTTTTCACTTACAGAATGGTCAACTTCTAAAAATTGTTTTTACTTGTTTCGTAAAAAAACAAAATTACGCCACACCCGTGAATAATAAAAAAATAATAATATTAAACTATATGTCTTTGGCCATACTATTATTAAATTTATGCCCATGCCTATTTTAATTTACCCCATACATGCCGTAACATTAAAATTTAATAGTCCACATACGGGTATGACCAATTCATTAAATGCATTAATTAAAACGTGACGTAAAAGTAAAAATAACGTTCGGGCAGGTTGTTGAAGATGCTTGTCCGTTGACCTGATCGAACGCAATTCGCTCACCAACCTCACACAAAACAAACGACCTTTAGCTTCCGGGGAGTGGGTGGTTTTGATTTCGTACACTGGACGCGTGGCAGCTGGTTGGGGTGTTCGGAGGCCCTTTGACAAAAACACCTTTTTACCAAAAGCGGTGCGAAATGCCTCCTGGTGGTTTGTGGTTTTGCTGGGTGGTTTTGAGGTGCATTAAATGTTGGCCGCGCGCTGTTGAAATTACAAATTCAACAAATCTGCAAGGATCCCAAGGAATATGTTTACTGGGACAGATTTCATCCAACCGAGAGAGTACAGTGGATGATTGCAGAGGAGGTTTTGGGCGGGGATTCTTCCTTCGTCTCTCCCATGAATCTCAAAGGCTTGATCCAGTACACAAAGCCCACCCCTTCCCCTTTGATCCTTTGTTTACGGAATAGATTATACCCTAAATTATTCATTAATCGAGCATGTCCAAAGATATCGATCAACAACCCCGTTGTATATATCTGTGATGCTTACTGGTGCAAATTTTCATTTTTTCACAAACGCATAATAGCGAATAGATTTACCTTAAATTATTTAACGTCCAAAGATGTCAATCAACAATCCAGTTGTATAGGTATATCTGTGATGTTTACTAGTGCAAATTTTAATTTTTCTGAGGGGATTCTTCCTTCGTCTCTCCCATGAATCTCAGAGGCTTGATCCAGTACACAAAGCCCACCCCTTCCCCTTTGATCCTTTGTTTATGGAATAGATTATACCCTAAATTATTCATTAATCCAGCATGTCCAAAGATATCGATCAACAATCCCGTTGTATATATCTGTGATGCTTACTTGTGCAAATTTTCATTTTTTCACAAACGCATAATAGCAAATAGATTTACCATAAATTATTTAACGTCCAAAGATGTCAATCAACAATCCAGTTGTATAGGTATATCTGTGATGTTTACTAGTGCAAATTTTAATTTTTCACAAATTCAGAATAGTTGTCAGGTTTATCAAGAAGTTTTGGGGCAGTGTAGACATAGCTGATTAATCCAATATCTCTTCTAGAAAAATTCAACAATTCTAATTTAATAATTCTATCGGTTTCTCTTTGTACTTTTTAAGAAAATTACTAATACTAGAACCCATTGACAATTTGAAATTGTAAGAAAATTACTAATACTAGAACCCATTGACAATTTGAAATTGTAAGGTCAACAAAATTGAACGAATGGCAACCAAATTTGTAATGTCAACAAAATTGAACGAATTGTAAGAGAGAGTGAGGATAATTTCATTGGTATTACAATAAAGACAAGTGGATTACTAGAGAAAATAGTTTGAAGCATGGCGCAATCCCCAGGGCTAGACACCGTAATCGTCCAACAAAGCAGATGAGAACTCAACCCATTTATATATTCGACAGCATCCTACTATGATATTGGGCTTCTAAATTTTTTTTTTTTTTTTTTTTTTTATTTATTTTTCGCATACAGCGGAAAGCATCGTTATGTATATTAGCATATGAATAGATATATATATTTTTTCAATTTAATTTTTATTAATGTATATAAAGTATTTTTATCACGTACATTAATTTAAATAACTTATTATTTATAAATTATCGATATTTTCTAAATTATTAAAAAAATTATTTTTATTTTGTTAATTATCAATTAGAGGAAATGCTTGACCTATTTATCAATTGGATCTTACGCATATAAGGTTGTCCCTAGTCATGAAAAAGAGGGGCAGAACCGGCATCAAAGAAAACCCCCAAGAACGAACCACGCTAATGCCAAAGGAACCAGACTAGTAGAAGCCAATGTTGATGACCATGGCAAGATCAAACCAGGTATAAGAAGGCAAGCAACACGAAACAGAGGGTGAAGACGGCTAAGGTTTTAGATGTCAAAACCCTGTCTCTTATGAACTACCTATAAATTATTTTAGTTAATCTAATTTTCTTTAAATAAAGGTCATAAATAATAATCAATAATAAGTATTTTCATTACTAACTCACAAATAAATTTAAAAAAATAAAAGACTAATTAAATGTTTTTTATATATATCATATTACAAATAATTTTTACTATTATTAAATTTCTCACTATTAGAATTGTTGCAAATTTAAAACTTAATCACGTTTTAATTTTCAATCAACAAATCCAACCCAACATAATTATTAAATACATATCTTCTCCTTATTTCGGAAATAAAGTTTTGTTGTAACTTGGAATATATATGTTTATATTATAATATGTTTATATGTTTATTAAGTGTTTAATTTTTTTTTTAAATTGAAAAGATTGCTTTGTAATTTGTTATTTTTATAGGCATGTTTATTTTGGAATAGGATTTCTATAATTTTGATTTAATTATCAATAGTTAATAGGTGGATAGTAAGGATTTAACTTTATAAAATATTCATGAAATATTTTTAGTAGTATTTAAAGATAGAGGGTTGATATTTATTTCTGTAACACCCTCCTCCCACATTTACTCAAGCAACCGTCTAGTCAGGGTAAACATGCGACGAGAGGCCACTATGATATGATTAGACCTCCTAAGTTATGTTAAGGAAGTGGAACCGGCATAAACACACCATACATACATTCAACATCAGCATTAGGACCCTCAAGAACCAACCCAACCTTTCATCCAACCAACCCTGGGTCCCACTGAGATTTTGGACCACTTGACCCCAGATGCTCCCATGTTATAGGCCTTCTAGTGTCCCGGAGGCTTTGGACGTTCTCATGACGAGGCATGCCAATGTCTAGGGACTATTTTGTTTAGTTTTGGTGCCAACGTCCCCAGGATTTGAGCTACTTTTTCAGGCCCAGAGCCCAGGTCACTGCCTAGAATTGAATCACACCTTCATAACAATAAGATAACAAGGAAATGACAGTACAAATGCAATTAATTGAATAAGACCTTGACTAGACCTCTACTAACCATGACAAACATTTCGTCAAACATATCATGATTACGCAATCTACAAGTGTAAATAACATATCTGAGCATAGGGGTCTCATACTTAGCTGAGAATCGCTAAGAGACATTGATGCCTCAACACACTAGTTTCCATTTCATCCATTAGGTCATAGATACATTGTTCATTTATTTACAAGTAAAAATATGATGAGAGTCATACATAGCTACTGCCATAAAACATATACATAACCAACATAATAGCAACAAAAATACCAATGAAATCAGTCAGCCATATGAACCACATATAAACTAGTATACTACTCATAGAAATACAAGGAGAAATAACCTCATATTGATGATGCAAAATCCAATCCCGGGATGGGACTTCCACATTCTACCCGACCGTAGAATCGTTGAGCCAAATCTCTCTTCAGCCATTCATCCTCGTGTCATATTCCAAGCATGAAAGTGGGATCTCATAGAACACGTCAACCCAAAACCTTCCAGGGCTTCCAGAGGCCATCCACCTCAACCCATAAAATAGTGATTCCCCCTCACGATTGGACATCAAAAAACCATCATCAGATTTGTCTCTATCCAAGCCTTCCAGGGCTCTGGAGCATTTGATCTAACCAAGGCTCTCAGACTAGTAACTCAACTCCAGAGTGTTTGTCCAACCAAGGCTCCAGGATTAGTAACTAAAACCACCCAAGGCTCTGATTGTTTTTCCAACCAAGGCTCCAAGGCTAATAACTCAACCCAAGCTATTACAAGGCTCCAGAGCATTTGTCCAACCAAGGCTCCAGGAACTAGTAACTCAATCCAAGCTAAGGAAGCATGAGAACCAACCAAAACAAAACAAGGAAATAAACTCACAATCTCCATGGCGATTCAGGAAATGGCAAGGCTAGGCAATCCAGTGTCAATCCAGGCAATCCTTCATGCCAGTGGCAGATCATAAGCAATAATCCACATGCATATGCCATGGACGCCAAAACTAGTGAGGAAAACATACATGCAACTCGGTACCTACAAGAAAAATATGTTGTAGTTGTTGATCCTGATGTCCTTTTGCGCTTTTCTACTCTTCCTTTTCCTTTTTGCTCCAAAAATCCAAGTATGCCACACCAACCAGGAGTGCTCCAAGAAAACTCTAAGTATCCTAGAGTATGAGAGAGAGAGAGAGAATAACGAGAGAGATTCAAAACTGAACTGTCAAAAGGTTACCAACTAGTCCTAAGAAGCCTTTTTATGAATAATGCCTCTATTTTCTTCATTTTCCATTATTTTCCTTCATTTTCCTCATCACATGCAACTTTTGACCTTTCACCTCCCTTTTCTCCTAATTTTCATTATGTTTATAAATGAATGTGCCAAAATGCCATTTGCCTTTTCAGAGCCTTAGCCATTTCCTTTGCCAATTTCCTTAGCCATTAATAACTAAATGCACACCCACACTAGGATGACTTGCCCAACATTTAGCTTGGAATAAGTGTCCCATTAATCGTGGTTATTATTTTGCATTTATTAACTTTAATTACATGGAATTTTCACCAAGGTTGTTACAGAACCCTCCCCCTTGGGGGAACACCATCATCGATGTTCAACAACACCCATAACCACAAAACTGTTGTAAAAAAATTATACTACCAATGGATCTTTATAACTTAGCTCGATGCAATATTTACAATGATCAACTTGCTAAGCACTACACCAACATGAAAAAATAACAAACATAACATCATAATGACATGACACCCATACCACTTACTGGAGCTTTATAACATAGATCATGGTGGTATTTACATCCATATACATATGTACATATACCAAACATCACCAAAACATGTACCGAAACATATACCAAGACATATACCAAAACACCATACCAAAATTGTTTTGCCTCAACCGACAAAAAATGAAGGATACATAGCCCACATCTGATCCGCCATCTCCCATGTAGCTTCATCAGCCCCAAAGTGCTTCCATTGCACCTTAACTTGCTCGATGGCTCAGTTCTGGAGCATGAACACCTTTTTCTGCAATATACATTGAGGCTCTAGCTGGAATTTTCCATTTTGTTCCACCTGCACTACAGAAAAGTCAATCACATGAATAACATCTTTAACATACTTCTTAAGAAATGACACATGGAAAACATCATGGACTCACTGTTGAAGCCAGTGCAATTGATAGGCTACTAGCCCAATCCTCTCAATAATATTGTAGGGTCCACAAAATCGTTGTGCCATCTTGGCACATGATCCAATCCATAAGGAGATCTTCTTCAGTTTGATGTGCAAGTACACCTATTCCCCAACTTGGAACTCCTTGAACAACATGTTCCAATCAGCATAGCTCTTCTGCATATCCTGTGTTGCCTTTACATTTTTCTTGATTGCGTTTCCTATTCCATTTCGCCAACATGTCTGGTCCAATTGACTCCCTGTTAACTGGATCACTCCAACTAGTGGGAGTATTACAACTCCGTCCATATAATGCCTCAACCAAACTCATCCTCAAGGATTCTTGATACCCATTTTTATAAGCGAACTCTTTCAGTGGAAGATACTCTTCCCACTTTCATTATTGATGCATCACATGAATCCTCAACATGTACTCCAATATTCCTTTGACCCTATCTATTTTTCCATCTATCTGAGAATGATATGCTATACTGAAGGCCAGATATATGCCCAAACCTACAAACAAATTATTCCAAAACTTAGAAGTGAAATTCACATCCCTCTCTAACACAATCTTCTTTGGAACACCATGCAATCTGACCACATCTCTCATGAATACCTGTGCTACATCACTAGCTGAGAATGTAGACTTCACTTGAATGAAGTACACAACTTTTGTCAAACTTTCCAAAACAACCATGATGGAATCATGTTGTCTCACTTTTGTCGGAAAACAGTGATGAAGTCCATGGAAATTGCCTCCCATTTCCACTCTCGAATCACAATCGGTTGTAGCAGTCCAGCTAGATGTTTACACTCTGCGTTCACAAGCAAGCAATTGAAACACCTAGCCACAAACTATGCTACATACTTCTTCATGTTTGAACAATAATAAAATCTCTTCGCTGCGGTCAATGTCTTCAGATAACTTGCGTGACCTGAACATAGTTTCGCATGAAACTCCCTAAAGGTCACATTCTTAAGCTCACTGCTATCAGGCACATATATCTTGTCTCTGAATCTAACCAATCCATCCGTTGTAAGGCAATAGTCCACATCCTATGCACCTGCACCTGTACTTGCACCACTACCTATACTTTTACCTATACTACTGCATGTACCTGTACTCTGTTGCAACCTGTGCATAATCTCCATATACCTGACATCTTGCTGACTTGCCTACAAGATCTTATTCTATAAGTCTGTCCCATAGGAGCTCATAGTTTCTAAGTGATTTATCTCTATTCACCTGCTAAGATCATTTTCCACTCTGTTCTCTTTACCTTTGATATACCTGATCTCAAAATTGAACTAACTGATCGTAGCCAACCACCGAGCTTTCCTACCATTCAGATTGGGTTGGTCAAATATATATTGCAAACCATTGTGGTCACTCATCAACATGAACCTCCTGCCCAAAAGATAATGTCTCCACATCTTCAATGCATGTATGGTCACTACTACCTCAAGATCATGTGTGGTGTAGTTCTGCTTGTGCTCATTCAATTTTCGTGACTCGTAGCATACCACCTATCCATCCTGCTTAAGGAATCCACCAAGTCCTTTCTTGCAAGAATCTATGGATACTACAAACTCTTTGTCCGTATTTGCAATCTTTCACACTAGTGCATGTGTTAACAACTGCTTAAGCTGCTCAAAACTAGCCTCGCACTCCTCTATCCATTCAAACTTCTTACCTTTCCTCTACAATGATGTGATAGGATAGGCAATTTGCGAGAAGTTCCTGATAAACCTCCAGTAATAACCCGCCAACCCCATGAAGGATATCACCTCATCTACATTTCTATGAACTACCCACTCCATGATGGCCCTTATCTCTTCTGGATCTACTGCAATGCCCTCTTTGGAGACAGCATGTCCCAAGTAATGTATCTCATTCTGAAAGAAACTACACTTGTTGAGCTTAGCATACAACTAATGATGTCTCAACAACCTCAACACTGCTGCTAATGCCCAACATTCTCTTCCTCATTTTCAGAATATACCAATATGTCATCAATGAAAACAATAACAAATTTATCAAAATACAAACGCAACACACTATTCATCAAGCACATAAATGTAGCTAGAGCATACCTGGTTTGGAAAGGTGTCTTGTAAATGTTCTCCTCTTTAATGCGTACTTGGTGATATCCAGATCTCAAATAAATCTTCGAGAACACTGCTTCTCCTTTCAACTGATCAAACAAGTCATCAATCCTTGGTAATGGATACCTGTTCTTGATGGTCACTTTATTCAACTGCATGTAGTCAATGCATAATCTGAGAGTACTATCTTTCTTCTTCACAAACAATACTGGTGCACCCCATGGTGATACACTTGGCCTAATGTATCCATTGTCAACATTTCCTTCAACTACAAATTCAACTCTACCAACTCAGGTGTACTCATCCTATAAGGTGTTTTTCATGCCGGAGCTGCCCCTGGCACCAACTCAATAGAAAAGTATACCTCCCTCTGAGATGGAAACTCTGTAATGTCCTCAGGAAATACATCTTGGAACTGTTGTAGAACTGGGTATCTGCTCAAAACATATGCATCCTCAACTTCCTTACCTTTGTCACTCGAAATGTGCATTGCAAATAACACACACCCTTTCCTGTGACTACGCTTTACCTACATAGCTATCACCATCCTAGATGATGTGACTTTCATCTTTCCCTATAAGACTCTTGGTTCCCCATTGTCATCCAAGCACTTAATAGCTTTGTCATAACAATCCACCTTGGTTGTATGAAGATACAACCAATCCATGCCCAAAAACATACTATACCAATGGTAATACATTCAAATGTGTTGCGGTAGGCATACCATTCAAATCAAATGCAAAAGATCTTACCCAATGATGAACTCACTTCTTTGTACATGTAGCCAATTGTACTAACAAAGATTCTGCATGTAATTACTTTTTCAAACCACACTTATCCACCAAGTCAAGACTAACATAGCTATAATTAGATCCAGGGTCAATCAAAATAGAAATAACTTGATCACAAAGCTTACCATCCATATCAATGATAGATACCTAATGATATGAATGTTCGTTATCCAATGCAACATAAATATGAGGAATACTCTGACCAACATCCCCAATAGTCTATGTGTCCTATGTACTATATATCTGAGGCCTACCACCCTGATACTATGGGCAATCTCTCCTACAATGATCCCCTCCACAAGTCCAACACCGCACAAGCTCCTTATTCTACTCCTCAAATCGATGTCCCTGGCCTCTATCTAATGCTTTTAACTTCTTAGAAGGAATAAAATTCTCTTTATTAACTATACCCTGAGGTATTTCTCACTTCTTGTCCCATTTTCCTTTGTCCCTTTCATTACCTTTCCAGTCTGGCTTAGTCTCAGATCTGTGCTTCGATTGCTCATAGAAATTCCTTAGCTTTCAGATGGTCTCGTCCAATGATTTAGGCTCATTGAACTCAATCCTGTCTTTGAATGCAATCTTTAGTCCACTAATGAACCTCTGAATCTTGGCCTTCTCCTTTGTGAGATAAGGCACATACCTCAGTAGCTCCAAGAACCTGCTAGTGTACTCCTCTTCTGTCATCAATCCCATCTTTAGCTTGTAGAATTCTTTTGCCTTGTCATCAAATTATCTCTCCGAAAAATACTTTTTCTTGAATGCTGCTCAAACTCACTTCAAGTCAAGTCTTCCTCATGGATACATTTGACATTCTTCACATCTTCCCACCAAATGCCTACTTTACCTTTGAGACTAAATGTAGCTACTCTGGCTTTCATGTTCTTTGAATAGTCATGCAACCTAAATAACTTCCTCATGCCAAGAAACCATGCCTCTGCATCTTGTGGTTTCTTCATATCTCCATCAAAAGTAGGTGGTTTTGCTTCCCCAAACTCATATGGAAAGTATCCCCTATCCTCCTCCTGTAAGGATGATAACGATGATGATCATATTTCCTATCTAAATAAAAACTATAATAATACCTGTGCCTATCCCCTCTCCTATCCGGAGTGTCCAAAAATATGCCATCTCTAACCGTTGCATCTCTATCTGACCTGTGACCACCATGCGACCTACTACCATATGCCCCATTAGTTCTATCCTCCTACTCATAGATAATCCAACGTGGTCCTTGTCGTTGTAAATCTAACAAACTTTGAAGTATCACTACATTTACCTCTACTTGTTTCTCCTATGCTTGCATGATTATGTCATTATCTGCCTTACAACTCCTTATTTCTTCCTTTAAGCTTCTCAATGTATCTTCCAAATTGGAAGAATTCCCAACACCATACTGCTCATCTGATTCATAGGGAGAGCCTTTCTAGTCTACCATCTAGCTAGCCATTTGATATTTCTTCCTGCAAGGTATATCATGTCAGCTAAACCATATCACAATAAACCAATGTACCTTAGTATAGCTCGGGGAGGATACCTTGTCTTCAAGATCAACAAATCAATGTGATACATGTATGCCATAATCATGATAACATATAGAAACATAACATATAAGAATATAACCATGCAACCATCATTCTAGCTAGGGTCTAATCATCAATGCATGACCTTATGAATAACGCATACCATGACCTCATGCATGAAAACAACCATTACCTCACAGTACACTTGACCACATGCAAACCTTAAGATGCATAAGCAATGCATAATCAACCACACTCACACATAAACACATATAATCAATGCATAAATGAACAATACTTGACCAAGTTTACAAGAATGATACATATAACCAAGCATAAAAGAATGTAACCAAGAATACAAGAATGCAACCAAGCATACAAAAATGATACATGTAAGCGACATATAACAACATGTAACCAATGATACACTCATGACAATGCACTCCACAATAACAACATCAACTTCCACATGGCAACATCACTACCACAATGATCAACATCATGCAAATGAAACAAGCACATGGAATGAAAACATAAGAGACACACATGAAATCGACATGAACGCATGAACAACCCACACAACCCATCCAGTCTGAGGGGTGAACCATGCTTTGATACCACTCTGTAACACCCTCCTCCCACATCTACCCAAGCAACTGACCAGCTGGGGTAAACATGCAACGAGAGGCCACTATGATATGATTTGACCTCCTAAGTTACGTTAAGGAAGTGGAGCCGACAGAAACACACCATACAGACAATCAAAATCAACAATAGGACCCTCAGGAACCAACCCAATCTTTTTCCCAACCATCCCCTAGGTCCCACTGAGATTTTGGACCACTTGACCCTCGAATTCTCCCACGCTAGAGGTTTGCCAGCATCCAAGAGGCCCTGGACGCTCTCATGACAAGGAATGCCAATGTCCAAGGACTATTTTTCTCAGTGTTGTGCCAACATCCCCGATATTTGATCCACTTTTTCAAGCCCAAAGTCCATGTCACTGCCCAGAATTGAATGACACCTTCAGAACCGTAAGATAACAAGGAAATGACAATACAAATGAAATTACTTGAATAACACCTTTATTGGACCCCTACTAACCATGAATTTTTTTCGTCAAACATATCACGAATATGTAATCTGCAGGTGTAAATAAGAGATCTGAGCATAGGGGTCTCATACTTAGTAGAAAATCGTGAAGAGGCATTGATGCCTCAACACACTAGCTGCCATTTCATCCATTAGGTAATAGATACATTGTTCATTCATTTACAAGTAAAAATATGACGAGATCCATACATAGCTACTGTCATAAAACATATGCATAACCAACATAATAGCAACAAAAATACCAATGAAATCACAGCCATATGAGCCACATATAAACCGGTATAATACTCATATAAATACAAGGATAAATAACCTCATATTGATGTTGAAAAATCCAAACCCGAGATGGGACTTCCACTTTCCACCCGACCGTAGAATGGTTGAGCCAAATCTCTCTTCAACCATTCATCCTCGTGCCATATTCCAAGCATGAATGTGGGATCTCATAGAACACATCAATCCAAAA
>APFE030943646.1:417-39262 GCA_000404065.3 Pinus taeda | reverse complement strand
TTTCACTATTTTTAGATGCTTTAAATAAAATATAAACAATAATTTTCCATAAAAAAATCGCATTTCTAAGTTATTGTTTTAAAAATGTTGCAATTTTAAGTCTAGAAAAAAAGAGTGTTACTAAAAGCATTTTTCTTTCAATTCAAGGGTTGATGTTAAGATTTTGTTTATAAGGATATAAGTTATCAAAGCCACGATCTCAAAAAAACTCATAATCATATCAACAATGAAAAAATGCGAGGAGGAGTGTGGTCTTGTGGGATTTCTACTTTTCAATTTAGGGTTTGATTTTAAGATTTTGGTTGCAAAAATATTGTTGTTAAGTCCATGGTTTCAAAGAACTTGTAATTTTAACCTTGAAACAAACAGTGTCACTTTTCAATTTTCAAGCTGATTTTAAGTTTTTCTTCAACAACATTATAACATTGTTAAGGTCATGGTTGCAAAATATGGAAATTTTAACTAAAAAGGGTTGTGTTACCAATAGCACTACTTTCCAATTCATGGATTTTAGGGCTAGAGTTCTCATTTTGATTTCTAGTTTTCTTCAAGTCAATAACTAAGTCTAAAGGTCAAAGTTTGTCCATGAAACTAAGAATAATACAAGATGTCAAGAAGATAAGGGAGTGACAAAAACACATCCCAAAAACTAATTGAAAGATAGAAAAACATGCTAAAAGAAAGAAAAAGGAAAAATAATTTTAAATCCACCAACCTAATGAAATAAGGAATAGTGATGTATCTCAAGAAGGAGTTCCCTAGTTTAGAATTTTTGTTTTTGGGGAAGCGTTTTGATATTAACAATGTAAACTTTGGAACGGGAACTGATACTGTTACTCGTTTCATAGAGATGGCAAAAGAGTGATCCGATTTTGAAAAGGGGGGATGTAGAACACACATTTTTTTTAGAGCATAGTTTTTGGCACTTTTAATTTTTTTATGTATATTACATTTTAGAATGTTAATAATATGCATGCTGATTTAAAAAAGTAGTGATTCTACATCAGGCCCTTTTTTTAAAAGACCTATTTTTTGACTTTAAATTTTCTAAGGTATGAAATGTAAATAATTATTTTCTAAATTTAACAAAATTTTAACACTTTAAATTTATTCAATTAAAAATAATAATAATAATAATATAATAATAATCAAAATGAATATATAAAATATATTTAAAAAAAAACATTTATATATATAATGTGTGTGTGTACGTGTGTGAAACCATCATCAATCGCTGGAACAAAAAAAACTATAAAAATTAACTAAAAATAGAAAATTTTAAAAAGCATAACAAAAATACAATTTTTTATTAAATAAAAAACAAACGTAGATTAAAAGAAAAAAGCCAATAAAAATCAAAAAACCATCTAAAATCAAAATTAAAAGAAAATTAAAAAGCCTCATAGAAAAAAATAATACTCAAATTAAGTTAAACAAAAAAGATGAACAAAATTATATATATATATGTGTGTGTGTGTGTGTGATTTAAAAAAAAAACATAGGTTTTCAACTTTTAAAAAATAAAAAACATTTAAAACTTTCAAAAACATATATTTACGATTAAAACTTTAAAAAATATATCTGCATGCAGCTCCACCACTCAGGGCCAGGCCCCCACGGGCGGTTGGACGGTGGTTATCCGATCTCCGATTCCGAGAACCAAATAGCCATGCCCATGGGTGGTGGCTATCTGATTCTCGGAATCGGATAACTACCGCTCGACTGCTCATGGGGTTGGCTATCCGATTCTCGGAATTGGATAGCCACCGCCCAGCGACCCCCACGGGTGAACAAGCGGTGGCCATCTGATTCTGAGAATCAGATAGCCACCGTTTGGCCACCCCCACAGGTGGCTGGGCGGTGGTTATCCGATTCTGAGAATCAGATAGCCACCCCCATGAGCAACCGGACGATGACTATTCGATTCCGAGAATTGAATAGCCATCCCCACGGGCATCTGGGCGATGGCTATTCGATTCTGAGAATCGGATAGCCACCCCATGGGTGATCGAGCGATGGCTATTTGATTTCAAGAATCGAATAACCACCCCCACCGGTGGTCATGTGGTGGCTATCTGATTCTCAGAATCAGATAACCACCCCATGACCACCCTTGAGGTGGATATCTGATTCTCAGAATCGGATAGCCATGGGCGGCCAAGCGGTGGCTATCTAATTCTCAGTATCAGATAACCACCCCCCGGCCCCCCCCGCCACTGCCCAACCGACCGTGGGGGTGGTCGGGAAGTGGCTATTCGATTCTCGAAATAAAATAACCACCATCCAGCCGCTCGTGGGGGCGGTGGCCGATAAAATTGTTTTTTAAATAAAAAATAAATTTTGTTTTTTAAAATACAATAGACATTTAACAAAATTTATTTTTTATTTAAAAAAAACAATTTTATCGGCCACCACCCCCGCAGGCGGCCGGGCGGATAGATATTTGATTCCGAGAATCGAATAGCCACCCCCTGGGCGGTTCGGTGGGTGCTATCAAATTCTCGGAAAATTGGATAGCCACCATCTCAGGCCGCCTATGGGGGTTGGCCGGGTGGTGGTTATCGGATAGCCACCGCTCGGCCACTGGAATCAGATAACCACCACCCGGCCACCCCCACAGGCGGCTGAGTGGTGGCTATCCGATTTTGAGAATCAGATAGCCACTGCCGAACTGCCTATGGGGGTGGCTGAGAAGTGGCTATTTGATTCCCAGAATCAAATAACCACTGCCCGACCCCTCATGGGGGCGGTGGTCGATAAAATTGTTTTTTTTAAATAAAAAATAAGTTTTGCTTTTTTAAATACAATAAACATATTTAACAAAATTTATTTTTTATTAAAAAAAAACAATTTTATCAGCCACTGCCCCCACGAGCGGCCGGGCGATGGCTATTTGATTCCGAGAATTGAATACCCACTTTCCGGCCACCCCCACGAGCGGTTGGGCGGTGGCTATCCAATTCTCGAAATCGGATAACCACCACTCAGCTGCCTGTGGGGGCGGCCGGGTGGTGATTATCTGATTCTCATAATCGGATAGCTACCGCGGCTGCGCGGTGGCTATCCGATTCTGCGAATCAGATAACCACCACCCAGCCACCCCCACAGGGGGCTGAGTGATGGCTATCCAATTCCGAGAATCGGATAGCCACCATTCGGCGACCCCCACCGCGGTGGCTATCCGATTCTAAGAATCAGATAACCACCACTCGGCTGCCCCCACAGGCGGCTAAGTGGTGTCTATTTGATTCTAAGAAATGGATAGCCACCCCCCAACCGCCCGTGGGGGTGGCCAGGAAGTGACTATTCGATTTTCAGAATCAAGTAGCCACCGCCCAGCCACTCGTGGGGGCAGTTGCCGATAGAATTGTTTTTTTTAAATAAAAAATACATTTGTTAATATATTTTTTGGGTGTTATATATATTTTTTATATATATATATATTATTTTTAAATATTTTTAAAGGTTATTTTTAAAATATTAAAATTGTTTAGCTTTTTTAATTTTATTTTTTCTTATCCAAATTTTAAATCATTGTTCAATCCAAAATTTAAATTTTTTTTTTTTTTTTTTTTTTTTTTTTTTTTTTTTATATTAAATTATTATTATTTAAAAAAATCAAAAATATTCTTTTTATAATGTTTGCTGGTTTTATTTTTTAAGTTTGAAATATCGTATTTTTTTCTTAAATTTTAATTGTTTTTTGGGTTTTTATTTTATTTTTAATTTCAACTTATTTTTGTTTTTTGGGATCTTTGAAATGTTTTAATCTAATTTTGTAGTTTAATTTTTGTTTTATTTTTTGTTATTTTTCTATTTTTTTTAATCTTAGTTTGTTTAATTTAATTTTATTTTTAGTTTTTCTTACTGTTTTTAAATTTCCCTTTTTACTTTAATTCTATAGATTTTTTTTTTTTTTTCCAAATTTTTAATGGTTTACCAGCATTAAAAAAATGGTTATTTTTTTGAAATATGTTTTATTATTTATTTCTTTAAAAAATTTTAATTTTTTTATTATTATATTGTATAGGTTTAATTTTGGTTTTTGTTTTGGTTGTGTTGCCTTTTTTTTTTTTTTTAATGTTGATTCCCTTTTTTTAATTGTATTATTTTGTTTTATTTTATTTTTATTTACGTTTTGGTATTTTTTAAAAACTTTTTTTTTGTGTGTTTTCATTGTTTTTATTTTTAATTTTATGTTTTTATTATTTTTTTGAAATTTTAATGTTTTTCAGAGTCATAACAAAATATTATACACCATTATTTCAAAATGTTAAAAATTTACCCAAAAAGAAAGTGTTATTCCGGCATAAACATTTCGTTTTGAGGGTGTTTTTTGCACAATTTTTACACATAAAAATTTAGTTTTACTGCCTTTTTTTTAAATGTTGGAAGTTGACCCTAAAAAAAAGTCCATCATTCCATTATTAGCACTTTTCATTTTCAGGTTGTTTTTTGCACAATTTTTGCACAAAAAATTCGTTCTCACTGCCATTTTTAAAACATGTTCAAAATTGACCCTAAAAAAAACCATCATTCTAGTATACATACTTTTCGTTTTTAGCACTGTTTTTCATGTCTTTTCGAGGTTTTTTGGGCAGAGTTCTCGTTTTGAGTTTATAGTTCCCATTTCAAAGTTTACATTGTTTATTTAAGGCTACAAAGAAATGTATGATGGGTGCGAGGTGATGGGGGTCATTGGGTCTGCGACCTCTCATAAGATTATCATTTGAGATTGGTTGAAGTTGGCCATGGGGCCTCTTGTTATTGGTGTCAGACAATTAGAAATTGAAGGTAATGAACCTGATGCATGTTAATTTGGTGCACCTGTTTGGTAAGCCATCAATGAAGCTTGACCATCAAGATTAGAGGAAGATGGATAAGCATCTTTAGTCTTCATTGGCCACAACTCTCTTAAGAGAACCATGAGATTATTCAAAGAGACAAAATAACCATCCTTTAATATTGTAGTAGGGGGCTCATTTGAATTAAAAAGGGTCATCAATGTTAGGTTCCAAAAGAATATATGGAAAATATCGTGCTCTTGACAGATTATCATAATGTGAATCCACAAGGAGAAAACTCTAAATTAAGGAAGAGGGACCTTCAAATTGCAAGTTAACTAGAGTTTGGTGCACCTTAGGGGATGGATAATTGCATCATTATGTTGCAGATATAATTGTAAGTAATGCTAAAGTTTTCAAGAATGTAGTTCTATAAGGTTGGATTAAATGGAATAAAGTTAGGATCTATAAATATGAGTACAAATCCCCTTTTTAGTCTCATCCTTCAAGAGCTCATTAGCATCTACTAAAAAATTATGCGGGGATGATTTTTTAAGATTAAGGCTAATAAGGTGAAGCAATGAAATTCCTTCTTGCATACTAACATCAATCAATTTTGTGTCCTAGATACTCCATAAAGGACTAGAGAGCAAGACATGATTATTTAAGAAGAGCACTTTGTGAGTCATCAAATTCTACAAGAATGATAACATCGAAGGACTCATCTCTCAATGGCATGAATATGTTTAAATAACACGATGAGAAACAATATCTCTATCCTATTTCAATCTACTCTCGAAAGGTGTGGTCCCCAAGTTCACACACATACAAGAGTCTAGATGTGATCAATCATGAGTGAAAGAGTCAAATCTTCAATCAAATGTATTGGAATTGATGCCAAAATCATAACTTTTCAGAGGTGATAAAAGCTACATGTCTCTTGCTAAGCCCAACGTTTACAACTAAAGTCAAATTAAAGCATGGTATGAGGTAAAGGATCCCAAAATATGCATATGGAGAAACTACCACAAACCTTTCACCTATATTTACAATAAAAAATATATTACTTGTAGAAATTCCTTGTAATTCAAACTACTTATGTAATATGCTAAAACAAAAGACTTGAATCTACTCTACTCATCAACTTAAACAAGTAATCGATCAAGAAATCACGAAGAATAAAAGAGAAAGAATTCAATCAACACATTACACAATTATTTCCTAGGGAAAGACAAAGCTAAAAGCCCATGCTATCTGTATATTGCATTAGTTAGAAAATATGAGAAGATTACAATGATTTTCTCAAGCCCGAGAAACCTCTGCACTATCTCTATTTGTCTCACCGCTTCCTAGATTAACCATTTCTTGGCTAAGTTGGTCAACTGAAAAACACATGTCCGATCGTGTTCAACAAGTACATAAGTGAACCCACAAGCTTCCTATAAATAGTATCCTACACTATTTCACTTGAAGTAGCATCTTCCTTCCTCCAATTCCCTTTTAGAGGAGTCTCCATGGGTTTGCTGCTATCCATGTGGAACTTCTTCTGTATCTCATTGGCATACTTTCCCTGAGAGAAAAATAGTTCCACATCTCCTTTCCATACTTCCATACTGAAGAAATAATGAATGAGCCTTGGGTCCTTCATCTCGGATTCTCTTGCAAGATCCTCTTTGCAATATTTCACCAAATTATCATCGCCTGTTAGAATTAAATCATTGACATATAATACTATAATTAATAATTTACCTTCAACCACAATATGGTAAAGGTTCACATCTTCTTCACTTTTTGTAAAGCCCAACCATGTGAAATAACTATCGATCCTGGTGTACCAAGCATAGGGTGCCTGTTTCAATCCATACAATGCTCACTTGAGTCTACACACATGCGAGTCTCTATCAAAGATCTCAAGTACTTTCGAATTTTCAATGTAGACCTATTCCTTAATCACTCCATCGAGTAATGTTTTCTTCACATCTATCTGATGTATCTTCCATCCCATTTGCGCTACAAGTGTTAGAATTGATCTGATTGAAGAGTATCTTACTATTGGAGAAAAGGTATCCTCGTAATTAATTCCATCCACCTGAGAGAACCCCTTGGTAACAAAATTTTCCTTGTGTTTCTCGATTTTTTCGTCTACTCCTTGCTTCACCTTGTAGATCCACCTTGAACCTACCACTGACTTGTTCTCTGGTCTTGAGATAACTTCCCAAGCATGGTTCCTGATAATGGAGTCATACTCCTCTACCATGGCATCAACCCATATAGGTTGTTTCACAGCTTCCTCATGAGGATGGCTTAGTATCTACACTCTCGCTCATCAGATCCATGTAGCCAGTGTACTGATATAGTGACCTCCTCTTCCTGTGCTATGATGTGGTGCTCCCACATTCTCTCTAGCATCATGCATTAATCTGTCAACTTTTTTGGCGTGCTTCCTTCCATCTTTGGATGTCTATGCATGAGTGGGTGCTTCCACTCTCTACATCTCTTCTTGTGGCTGCTCCACATCATATTGAGGTTATTATTTTGGAGCTAAAAGCTCCTTATCTACATGTAACTAAATCTCCCTCTCAAGGGAACATCTCATGGCCTTCTCTTCATCTAAATTCACATCTCTACGAACAATTGTCATCCTGTGAGATGGCAGGTATATCCGATAGTTGTGAGCTGTATTAGTGTACCCCACAAATATGCCCAACTCAGTTGTTAGCTCTAGCTTTTTCTTTGCATCTTTAGTAACATGATAGTAAAATGATGAACCAAAGATCTTGAAGTGTGACACATCTAGTTTCTTCCCTAAAAATCTTCTTCTAGTGTACTCATCTCGAGTCCGATGAGTACTCCTATTCTGTACATATACCGATATGTTGCATGCTTCAGCCCACAAGTGCAATGGTAGGCCCTAATCATGTAACATGACTCGTGTAGCTCCCACAATACTTATGTTCTTCCTTTCAATAACTCCATTTTTCTATGGGTTATGGGGTGCTATTAACTCCCGCTGAATGTATTGTAATGCATAATTAAAGTTCTTGAACTCATTCGAAATATATTCTCCACCATTATCTGTCCTTAGAGTCTTCACTTTCCTGCTAGTGTTTTTATCAACAGGTGCTTTAAATTCACAAAAAATTGAGAATGTTTGGCCTTTCTTCCACATGAAGAATATCTAGCACTTACATGAGAAATCATCTACAAATATTAAATAATACCTACACTTGGTTGTGTAGGCTATCAAGAACAGCCCACACACATCTGAGTGAACTCTTTCAAGGATCTCTTACACTCGACTGTCCTTATCATGAAAGGTGGCTTTCGTGTACTTCCCCAATGTACACCCTTTGCATGTATCTTGCTGCCCTAGTGAACTTTTGGGAATTCCTATAGAAATATGTTGCATGATATTCAAGGCTCCATGGTGAAAATGGCCCAATATTCTATTGCATAATTCCCCGATGTCTAAGCTCTATACCTTCTCTGATTTTGTGCTCAAAGTAGAACAATATTCTACATCCAATTTGTATAGGTTCTTCACCAAAAGCCTGATCCTCTTCTCTTATCCTGTGGCTATGTGATGAAGGAAATCCTTTCCTTTGTCAAATATCACAGTGTAGCCACGGTCTTCCAACATAGATACTGAAACTAAATTCTTCTTCAAACCCAAAACATACATGACATATTTTAATGTGAGAGGAGAACCAAAATCCCTCTAAAAAGTAAAAATATCGATGTTGGTCCCTCTATACCTTCCACCATCTCCCATATTGATGTGCATCTGGAGGTCCTTCTCCTCCAAGTCATTGAAAAATTATTTGTTTCCCATCATATGGAATGAGGCTCCACTATCTAAATACTACATAGTACCCATCATGAATGTCACCATGCATGCGATGAGTATGAAATCCTCTTGAGGGCTTCTTGTCGACCTTCTTGTGCAGTGGCATAGTATCCCACCTCATGATAATGAAAACATTTAATCTTCGAAAAGTCCTTCTTCTAGCTTCCTTGATTGGAGTCCCTTTTGGATTTGGATTTCTTCCCTTTCAATTTATTTGCCTTTCCAGCCAAGGCATGGATCTCCTCATCATTATGCCCCGATGAGATTCCATATATGGTGTTCCACCTTATCTCTCCTTGCACCAAGTCGGACCATAAATGCTCCCACTTTAGTATACACTTGCTCCCATTTACTAAATCCTGGTAGTTGTTCTAGCTCTTGGGAAGGCCTAGAAGTGATAGGCTGACCAGATCATCTTAAGAAACTGTAATACCAACGCTCCCAAGATCATCCTCACATTGGGTGAACCTGCTCAAGTACTGTGGTATTATGTCGCCCTTCTCCATCTTGATCTTTCGAAGTTTTTCCTTTAGTGCCAACTTACTGTAGCCACTGTTGTTTTGAAACAAGTCTATCAAGGCTTGCCACATTGCATATGGTGCATCCTTCTCGTGGAGATTCAAGGCAATATGATCTTGAACTCCTTCTAGTATGATCCTCCTCATCTTTGCCACACATTTCTTCCACTCTGCCAGATCTTGAGCATTGGTTGTTGGAGGCTTAGGAATATCATTGTCTATGAATTCCTTCATCCTGTTGTCTTCCAACATTGCCTCCATGTTGTTCTTCCAAGCAATATAATTCAAGCTACCCTCAAGGGCATACTTGAGTCTCAATCCATATAATGACATCCTGCTAACTCTGAAGAATGACCCTGAAAATTCGATTCCACCTGCAAAGACAAACTTGTATTCTTCTCTTCTAATGTGATTTCAACTCCGATACCATGAAGAAATTCCTTGTAGATTAAAACTGCTTATGTAATATGCTAAAACAAAATACTTGAATTTACTCTACTCATCAGCAGAAACAATTAATTGATCAATAAATCATGAAGTATACAAGAGAAAGAATTCAATCAACACATTACATAATTATTTCGTGGGGAATGCCACAACTAAAAACCCATGCTATCTGTATATTGCATTAGTAAAAAAATATGAGACGATTACAATGCTTTTCTCAAGCTCGAGCGACCTCTGTACTATCTCTATCTGTCTCACAACTTCCTATACAAGCCTAGGTCAATACTTAACCAATTTTTTGCTTGCCCAAGTCCATATTTCCTTGTGCTTTTTCCTTGGGAATTATCCCCTATTAATTAGGGAAATTCCTCAATTGGAATTAAGCAACCCATCATAGGCCTTCCTTTGACTGCATGCACCACCTATATAATTTGGATGATTATATAACTGATAATACACTACCCTTGAACTCCAATCTCAACTGGATAACTCTCAAATCACACATGCATGAGTTATTTATGGCTGAATTATCAGTTAACTGGTTGAACACATGAAACAAAACCCCACTGTTAGACCTCCTACTAGTTCCTCCATGAATTGGAACTAGTTTAACTAACTTTAAATCAGCTAAACTAAATAAATTAATTACAATTCAAAATAAACTAAATCAAGGATCCTATAAAGTAGGAGACACTCTACATGACTCAAGTTAGACCGTCAACTCAAATTAACTGAACCAACTAAGTCAAATTAAGTTATTTAACTCATACAAGTTGTCTTGTGATGTGGAATTACAATTTTTCTCCTAATTTAATTCAAGGGAAAATTAAATCAAGATTTTCTGGTTGCATTTTCAACATTACTTACCTTCATGTTAGAGATGTTAAAAACCATAACTTTGTTTTTCAAAACTAATAAAATATATACCTCAACATATTATTTCTTTATGGAAATATCTCATTTAAATGTCTCAAATTAATTATATTCATTATAATACTCTTAAATAAAAAAAAGACAAACTTCCCATATCAAGATAAAATTCCTTTAATAGAAACAAAAAATGCTAAGTAATTGTTGATCCATTTTCATATCTCACCTTAATTTCTAATTTTCCCCTTTCAAATAACCCTCTTTACTTTCTTCCCCATCCCCAATAGTCCAACATCTGTCTATATTTTGCTGTGTTTCAAAATTATTCACGTGTGTCTTATACTCAGTATTTTTTGAAAGCTTGTGCAAAGATCTATACTCTCAAAACTATGCTCCACACTTTGTACAAGTTTCCTCTTCGCACTCAACATAAGTTTCCTTTCCACACTCTTGCACATTCCATCCCTTCACACATTCTATTCCTTTGCACACTTTGCACCTCCCCATATCAAATGACCCACACTTTTTCAGAGTCTAACCTCTCAAGGTTGGTTTCTCTCTATCGGGTTTTATACTTGGTGGAAATTTTTAAGGGAAATTTATGATGCATTAAAGAGGTCTCGATATAGAAGGAAAAATTTGGTGATCCAATAAGTTGAATCAATTACCTCATGTTTCCAAGAAAAACATGGATTTTTGAATTAACTTCCATTAATGATTTTCACATATATCCATTTATGGTACATGATGAAGTGATGCTTGAGTAAAGTCCATTTATGAACTGAGCTTTTAAATAGCTACGAGCTATGTAATGTAGGATTAAAGGTGTCACATATATCAAAGTGCATTGGAATAATAAGAAATATGGAAACTAAACGAAAGAAAGAACCATTTTGTGGAGAAAATATCAATTCCCTTGCTTGTAAAGATAAAAACTTTCATTGAAGAATGTGATCTGGATTACTGACTTAGTGAATGTTGGGTGCGTCCCTATGTTTTTTTATTTTATTTTAGAGAGCTAGTTTCATGGTGCGGTCGTTATTTCAATTTGAAAAGTACAAGGATGTTGTGACTACCAGATCCTAATAAAAGTCTAAAATTTCTCGAGGCCGACCCTTTTATGAATTCCTAGGGTGGTGGTTTAAATTTATTGAATTATTTTATGGCTCCATTAGTGAAAATGCCTATTAATATTTCAATAATCGACATCTCTTTGTTAGAAGAGCAACACTGAAATTTTTATTGGTTATTTGCACAATTAATGGGATGAAATTCAACATATTATATTCCTAGATCAATTCTGTATGTTGTGTATTTTTATTTTAGGAAATAAGCCATGTTTGATTGGGTTGAAGTAATCTGAAATGATATTTTCTTTTAATTGGTCAACTATCTGAAGACTCAGGGATTTTTTTATGATTGTATATTTGATCCTGACGATGGTTTTCTACAATGTGTTTTGAGAGTCACCCTTAAGAAGTAATTTAAATGTTCAAAACAAACCATTTCAATTATGGTATCATATTCTATGGAAACATCAAGCTCTAATTTTGCTTTACGCAGGACAATTTCCTTCAAGAGTTTAGATATATATTGACTATAGCATAACCAATAAGAATAATTTAGGAAGTGCGAGACTTCTTAATGGAAAAGGATTTCATATGTAGGAGGAAAATCATACTTACATCAATTTACATCAATTTATATGGGTATGAAGGAAGTCCTTTACTTTTTCGTGTATTTATTTGCGATAAATATTTTGTTGTTGGAGTTTATGGACCATTAACTCATGGACAATTCTTTTTTATAGAAAGAAAAAAAGGCAGTTATTTTCCTTAAATTTTAACATATTTGTTGTGACCATAAAGAATTATTGTCATCTAATAAAAATTTCTAAAACACTTAATGTATTTAATTTAAAGGACACTAAACCCCTTAGACCTTGAAGGGATACTTTTTTAATATGGGCAGCTATGAGATGTGGCAACATATTCACAATAATTGCAGAACAAAATGGTGATAATAACCCAATACTCCTAAGGACAAGGAAAAATTGATATGCAATGACGATTTGGCCACTAAAACCAATACAAATCCTCAATAATAAACCAAAACAAGGTAGAGAGGGAAAAATGCAACTAATGTACAATCTTCGTCTCCCCCTCAAGCATGTAAGAGTTCCTCTTCTGCAAAAGATAAGAAAGAACCATGTAGAAGTAGAGGGGAGAATAATAACCAACATGATGGAGGAGCCAATGGTGATGAACCTCCCCACATTTATCTTGAAAATACTCATGTAGTGACAAAATCTAAGAGTAAAAAAAATTCAAGTAAAAAGGGAACAACATTCTAATGTCCCAAGAGACATTACTCATATGGAATTTGTTAATGTGTTGTGCCTGATTGAGTGGCATTAAGAATTGTTGCAATCCATATAATAGAAAAGGATTTGGCTCAAAAGGAGCCAACTATTTTTCAAGAAGAATATTTGACAATGCGCAATGCACAATACAATAAGGTAGAAAAAAACTACAAATAAAAAAACTCCATGTCAAAAACAAGAAAGTAGCTTCTACCTTGTAAGTTACTTTAAGTAAAATGTCTACTTAAAAAATTCGTTAACATAATTTTTTAATCTAGAATAACAATAAAAAATGGTTACATCAAGAAAATTTGAAACATAAATATATCTATTCCAAGACTTGGATGCTTAAAAGGAGAAAATCATTCCATCTACCACTATTTTTCAATTTTTTGAGTGAATTATTTCTTTTATGGGAAGTAATTTACCTTCTTTCATCTTAGTATTTAGTCATCCAACTTTATTAAGTGTATTGTTCATTTATAAAGCCGATCATTAGTTGTATTTATCTTTTATTCTAAGCTACTATTAATATATGATTTAGCCTACAAAAACCCCATCCTAGTTCATTTAGGATGAATGTGTTTCCTTTCATCGTTTAAGTGTTAGGAACATTGTGTTGTGCGAAAGGAACACACTTTATTCACACTTGAACTTCAATTTGTAATGTTTTAGAGGCACACACTTTATTCGAACTTGAACTTCAATTTGTAATGTTGTTGACACTCACAGACAACTAATCCAGGAGTTCATAACATTTGTGGTTTCAAGGATTTTTATAAAGTAGGAGATCTCATGTTTGTTTCTCCTACACATGTTATGATTTTAAATGAATGAGAACATTTAAAGCTCTCTAAACTTTTGGGCCATTGGTCTTGTTTTCTATCTATGGTTGTTGATTCAAACTTGTTTTCCTCATCACGTGAATGGATAGATGTGATGGAATGACTTCAATTATTTCATTTTTATGAGGTTATAATTTTTTAACTATAATTTATGTGTTACTTTTTTTTTCAACCACTTAGTCCACTAACATGTGTAGATATAATCAAAGCTTGATTTTAATACTTGCAAAGCATATTGAAAATCTGAATGATAAAGAGGAGTATCACCTTTATAAAGATGTATAGGAAATCTTATAATTTCCTAAGAGGTTGACTCTTTTCCTTGACATGAAAACATATCAACAATAATAAAACCTTTGGTATCACTAAACTATCCTATCAAATATTATCATCTGATTTGTATAGAAGATATTAATGTACCAATAACATTTATATAAAAGCAACTTTAAAATATTATTAAAACATAAGATAAAATGTGCCTGATTGTGCAAAATAAGAATTATAAACATGTCAACAAAGTATTGCAAAGTGCAACTTTTAATATTATCAATCTTGAAAAAGATCGCTAACCTCTTTTACTTTAATAAATTATAAATTAATTTAATTAGTTTATGATACTATGCTGTTAAATAGACTTTTATTTTTATATTATTTTAAATTGTAACTAAAAATATCATATTAACAAATTTGTGCTTAGGAGCGTAGAATTACATTAGAGATATAAAAAGTAAAAATCTAGGCTATCAACTTCTAGATATTCAAAAATTATGATACGATAGCATGATTTAACAACAAGAGTTTCATACTATAGATCTTTTTGTGTAAATTCTCCAATACAACCTTGATATTAATCAAAATTTAACTTCCATAATGAGCCATATCTGTGTATTTCAACATTCTTTCACTTAGAGATTCATTGGCTCCTTTGAAGGAGTTGTATGCATATACACAATGTCACTTCCTCGATAACATGCCAACTCCAACACTCACCTCCACTTATCATGATATTATGGAATTGTCAAGTGACTCACCGTTTCGTTTACAACAAGTGTGCCGATTTTTAATGATGTCACCGTGTTTGCTAATTGGTCCACTATAGATTAAGTATGCCACAAAACTTGAAACATTGTGAACTCATTCAAAATTTTCAAATGGTGTTGAATACTTTTAAATGGGATGTTGAACTTGAAATTTGTTGGAGAGGAACCAAGGTGAAGGGGCCATATTATAATTTTGGAGTCACCTAATATGATCCAATTATGAAGATTGAATGAGAAGGATTAGATCAACCCCATAAATAAAACATAAGTTTCTCCTTAGTTATTGGTGGCTTACTAGAGACTCAATAAAAACAATAGTTTAACTTGTTCACTAAAACGCATTAATACCCCCACATTAAATAGAATTATAATAGGTAATTAGGAATAATGATTGTCATTATCTCCACTCAATTTTAATGCTCATAAAATAATATATTTAATTCATATTAAATATATTATTATAATACCTTTAAATTATTATTAAACAAACTTAAACTCTTTTTTTATATATATAATTAAACTATTACTACTCCTTATGACCCCTATACCTTATTTCCTTAAATTCCATCTATAATTATCTTATACTTTTTCAATACAAATAAATATAAATATATATATATATATATATATATATAATGTTGAGTACACATGGAAAAAGTTACTTAAATTTCTTATGCCACACTTATGACGTGATATATAACATGTCACTTAAAGAAAGATAATTTTAAAAATAGTGAAAACAACTTCTGGGTTAAAAGACAATTAAAAAAAGACAAACTTAAAGGGTTTCACATGCATATGTAAAGTTTGAAAATCGAAAAATATATAAATCTAGAATGCATGTGCTATGTAATTATATTATAAGTTTGATGAGGTTGGAATTTAGATCCTATTCATAATTCTAATTTTATTGAATCCCTTAAAATGTTATTGAATCTGTCGCATGAAACTTCACTTTTATATGAGAAAATTCATCAAGCACATGGTATCTATCTCTTAATGAGTTATCCATACTTCTAATTTTAGAAAGAAAAATTTTAATATAAGAGATTATGGGCTTTTAGTCTATAAAAATGTGGATCACATCATAATGATTTCCCAAAATCAAGTTTAAGTAATTTTATTGGTTCACGGTTGAAGTAATTTGAGAAAAGCATGATTTTTCATTATGAATTATACTCCATGAAAAAATTGGGTCTGTTTTTGACTAGTTGGTCTTTAGACTTGAACCTAGAATAGGAGATTGCAACAACCTCAGTATGGGTTATGTTACGTTGTCTTTTGTTAATATTTTAGGATGAGGATACCTTAAAGAAATTTGGGACCAGCTGGGTCAATACATTGACCAAGCCAAACCAAAATATAGTCTTTTTACATGTGTAGAAATGAATTTGAAAAATGACCTCTTATACGCATTACAATTAACCATGGATGGCTAAAGACACCCATAAGAATTAGATTATAAGAAAAATAATTTTGAATGCAACTGCTTCATGAATATAGACATTTTGCTAAAAGTTGTCACATGGAACAAGAGGAACTGCCTCTTCACAAGTAGACCACACATCCCATCAATCATGAGGAACATAGCTATTTAGACTAGAATAATTAAGCATTGCATAAAACAATAGATTAAGGCACATGTTGTAGGAAAAGCCTCAAAATGTAGACATGAAAAAACTACATCATGAACACCAACAAGAATGCACACATTATACATGAGGAGATATTGGGAATGAAATCCAACCATCTTTGCATTAAGTTTTCATGTGCATTCATATAATAAGGAAATGGTTGGGGTGGTTATACGTGCTCTAACTAATCATCTATTAAGTATATTTACCCTTTATTACATGTGTATACGTATATTTACTTAAGACCAATGTGTGATGACTATAGGCCTATGTGGCCCTTACAACGCCTCCCCCAACGTCAAATCCTTACTTTGTTTCGAAGCAAGTTTATAGTAATAATATTGTGACATGTTACTCCTTAGCCTTCAACTTCAATTTGGTAGGTGCCTTTGTAGTTAGTGAGTCTCTCCAATGCCCTTTTGTCACTCACCCAACAAGGTTCTCTTCACTCTCTTACTACACCATTGTGTCTATAGAGCAATGTCTGGCTTGTCCTATGTTGATCTCACGCTCGCGCACATCCTAAGGTGGAGATCATTCCTCAACCAACCTACCAGATTTTTACTTCTAACTTCTGATGTCACGACTCAAAGAATTGTTCTACAACTTTTATAATAAGGGGCTTACTTAGTTTAAGTGTTCTTATGTCATCATCTTGTCAATTATGCTTTTTATGTGTGTGTTCATCTCATCCAATCTTGTTTTTGACTGCTTTCTCCACTAATCACCCACTACAAGTTTTTCTATGAAAGTGAAAGGTTGATCTTCATGGATGCTCTATCAACTTTGTCTCAGTCAATGTTGTTGTTTGTATGTTTTCTGCTGCCAATGCCTGCTCATGTTATGTTGCATAGTCAAGTCTGCTTTATCAAGGAAAAATGGGTTGATTGAATGTTATGTTGCTTGTTACCGTTGGCTTCTTTGATGTGTCTTGGACTCTGCAATTTAGTTAACATGAAGGATATCTTTAACTTAACTAATACATACTAATTTTTGTTGTTGACCGTGATTTTTACATTCATTGCCGACTTATACATTCATTCTAAATATATAGGATTGCAATGCTCACAACATTATTATCACTATCATGGAGATACAATTGGTAGTGCTTATGATCCAAACTTAAACAAGAATGCAACAACTTACAAATATGATCATAGACATAGAGATGCAGCAGAAAAACACTTCATTTCATTAATAGAAAAATATTGAACTATGCTTACAAACAAAATGGAGATAAGATAGCTCGGGCGATGGTAGCTTATCTCTGAGAAGAGATGTGGCAGCTACATGCCTTTGAACTGTGTTACAATGAGACTCAAGGGCCTATTTATTATTGGAAAACATGAGAAAACCCTGAGCAACCAAAACCCTAACCGCAGGAGTTGTAACGCCAAGAGTTTGTGGGCCCTGTTGAGGTTAGTTAGGCAGCCAACTTCCCAGGGTTGTAACTTGGTCATATTATCTATGTTTGGTGCGTACGATACCTTGTTGGAAAGGTCTCACCGATTGCTACAAGTTTCGTTGTAGGCCCTTATCTATAAGCTTTGGCTTATCGCAGACCCCAAAAAAATGTCGTTCAGGGGGTCAAAATTTCCCTAGAAGTTCAGGACCCAAACAATTGCTAAAAATAGTAAATGTTGAAACGAACAGGGAAACAGATGAAACTCACTGGGGGGGTCTAGGTGGAATAGGAGAGTGACCACCAATATTCACCTGGATCATTCCTTCCCTCTTAGGAAGCAATGGTCCCCATTGCATGAAGAGCCTCCATGAGGTGAGGAAATTTTTGTTGAACCTGGTCCCTGGTGAAGGAGTTGGCCTACTTTGACAACTCGATATAACTGTATCCTTTGTTGGAAAGTGTTCTTGATCTATGTTTTCATGATCTAATCAATTGTGGCATATTCCATGTAGTCTGGGTTGAGACCTGTTGGTGTGAGTTGTTCTGCAATGTCAGACATGTCCAACAATGGTTGAAAGTATGGTCGAAGGCAATCTACATTGAACACTAGGTGCATACCAAGGAATAGTGGGATGCTAAGCTTGAAGGCATTGTCATTGACGATCTTGGTGATGGTGTATGGCCCATATCAGAGCGGGTGAAGCTTGCGGTGGGGTCCAACAAGGTGCTCCTTCTGCAAATGTAGCCAAACTTTGTCACCCACCTTGAACTTCTGCGACACTCGATGTTGATCATGGCACTGCTTGTACTTAGCATTGGCTCTGTCCAATATATCATGGACCTCTTGGAGGATGTGTTGATTGCACTCAATGAAGTTTTTAGCCCTTTCAACTTCGGACTCAACGTGAGATGAATCTACCTGAGTGGCTACAAATGTTATGGCCACATCAATGGGGCATAATGGCTGAAATCCTAGCCCTACCTGAAAGGGATTGTGGCATGTTGAGTTGTGAAGAGCTTTGTTGTAGTTGTGTTGGACATAGGGGAGACTTTCATCCCACGTGCGTGGATGCTTCATGTTGTACATGCGCAAAATGTGTACGATCATCCTGTTGACAACCTCTATTTTTCCATCAATTTGGGGATGGAAAGTCTTGGACTTAGTAAGTTTTGTATCTAGCGTCGACCAGAGACTTGACCAAAATGCACTCAAGAATCTGTTGTCTTGTTCTGAGACAATGAACTGTGGGATCCCGAAGTCTACCCACACTTGCTCAAACAAGAGCTTAGCAATGGCCTCTACTGTGATACTCTTCTTGCAGGCCGCCATGATGGCCATGTTAGAGAATTTGTCGACAACCACGAAAACACAATCTTTGTCGTGCTTAGCAGAAGGAAACCCAACATGTTATCCATGAAGACAAATTACCAAGGCCATCTAGGAGTAGGTGGAGGAGTATACAAGCCTTGTTTCTTGATGGTTGGTTTGGCAATGGCGCAGGAGGTGTAGGATCTAATGTACTTCCCAACATCCTGACGCAGTTTCGGCCAATAAAAATAGTTCTAGAATACTGCCACTATTTTCTCTACTTTGAAATTTCCAGCGACTCGAGTGTAGTGCGCCTCCCAAATCATCCTGGCACGCTCACTTGAAGGAACACAGATGTGTCCCACGTGGCATAACAATGTGTCCTGAGGGTGAAAATTTGGAACTTTCTTACAAATAGGATGGAAATAAGATAGCTCGGGCGATGGTAGCTTATCTCTAAGAAGAGATGTGGTAGCTACATGCCTCTGAACTATGTTACAATGAGGCTCAAGAGCCTATTTATTATGGAAAACATAAAAAAACCATAAACAATCAAAACCCTAACCCCGGGATATGTAACATCAAGAGTTTTTGGCCCTGTTGGGGTTAGTTGGGCATTCAAATTCCAAGGGTTGTAACTTGGTCATACTATCTCTATTTGGCGCATACGATACCTTGTTGGAAAGGTCTCACTGAGTACTACAAGTATCATCGTAGGCCCTTTCTTATGGCTATGGGCCTGCCACGTACCCCAAAAAATGTTGTTTAGGGGTTAAAATTGCTCCGAAAGTTTAGGACCCGAAAAACTGCTAAAAATAGTAAATGTTGAAATGAATAAGGAAACATATGAAACTGAATGGGGGGGTCTAGGTGGAATACGCAGGTGGCCACCAATATCCACCTGAATATTTCCACCCCCCTTAGGAAGCAATGATCCCCATTGCGTGCAGAGCCACCATGAGGTGAGGAAATTTCTGTTGAACCTTGTCCATGGTGAACCACTTGCCTCATGAAGGACTTAACTTGCTTTGACAACTAGATATAATTGTATCCTCTATTGGAGACTGTTATTGATCTTTATGTCCATGATCTGATCAGTTGTGGCATGTTCCATGCAGTCCAGGTTGAGCTTTGTTGGTGTGAGTTGTTCTGCAATGTCAAATGTGTCCAACAATGGTGGAAAGTATGGCCAAAGGCGATCTACATTGAACACTGGGTGCATACCAAGGAATGGTGGGATGCTGAGCTTGAAGGCATTGTCACCGATGACCTTGGTGATGGTGTGTGTCTCATATCAAAGCGGGCGAAGCTTGTGGTGGGGTCCAACAAGGCGCTCCTTCTGCAAATGTAGCCAAACTTTGTCGCTGACCTAGAACTTGTGCGACACTCAATGATGATCATGGTGCTGCTTGTACTTAGCATTGGATCTGTCCAATATATCATGGACCTGTTGGTAGATGTGTTGAATGCACTCAATGAAGTTGTTAGCCCTTTCAATTTCAGATTGAACATGACCGAATCTACCTAAGTGGCTACAAATGGTATGGCCACATCAATGGGGCATAATGGCTGAAATCCCAACCATACCTAAAAGGGGTTGTGGCCTATTGAGTTGTGGAGAGCTCTGTTGTAGTTGTGTTGGACATAGGGGAGACTTTCATCCCACGTGTGTGGATTCTTCGAGTTGTACATGCGCATAATGTGTATGATCATCCTGTTGGCAACCTCTGTTTGGCCATCATTTTTGGGATGGAAAGTCGTGTACTTAGTAAGTTTGTATCTAGCATCGACCATAGACCTAACCAAAATGTACTCAAGAATCTGTTGTCCCAATCTGATACAATGTACTATGGGATCCCAAAGTTTACCCAGACTCACTCAAAGAAGAGCTACTCTTCTTACAGGTCGCCATGATGGCCATCTTAGAGAATTTGTCGATGACCACAAAAAAGAAATTTCTACCGTGCTTAGTAGAAGGAAAGCCCAACATGTAATCCATGTAGAAAGATTCCCAAGGTGGGATAGGAGTAGGTAGAGGAGTATATAGGCCTTGCTTCTTGATGGTTGGTTTGGAAACGACACAGGTGGTGTAGGATCTAATGTACTTCCCAACATCCTGGCACAGTTTCGGCCAATAAAAATACTTCTGCAATACCACGGTTGTTTTCTCTACTCTGAAATGTCTAGGGACACGACTGTAGTGTGCCTCCCAAATCATCTCAGCATGATCACTTGAAGAAACGCAAATGTGTCCTAGGTGACATAACAATGCATCCTAATGGTGAAAATTTGGAACTTGCTTACAAATAGAATGGAAATAAGATATCTCGGGTAATGGTAGCTTATCTCTAAGAAGAGATGTGGCAGCTACATGCCTTTGAATTGTGTTACAATGAGGCTCAAGGGACTATCTATTATTGGAAAACATGAGAAAACCCTAAACAACCAAAACCCTATCCCAGGAGATGTAACACGAAGAGCTTGTGGGCCCTGTTGGGGTTAGTTGGGCAAGAAACTTCCCTGAGTCATAAGTTGGTCATATTATCTCTGTTTGGTGCATACGATACCTTGTTGGAAAGGTCTCACTGAGTACCACAAGTTGTATTTTAGGCCCATACTTATGGGTATGGGCTTGCCACACACCCCAAAAAACATTGTTTAGGGGGTCAAAACTGCTTCGGAAGTTCACGACCCGAAAAACTGCTAAAAATAGTAAATGATGAAATGAACAAGGAAACAAATAAAATTGGTTAGGGGGTCTAGGTGGAATAGATGGGTGGCCACCAATATCCACCTAGATCAACTCACTTCAACACTAACAATGGAACTCATTGTATGATACTCCAACCTTGGTTGACACACAAAATAACAGATACTGTTATTTAATCTCGATCTTGTTTTTTTGCATAACAATGACCATACTATATTGACTCAACCAATGGTTTTATCTCCTTAGGCTAGTCGATAATATATATTGAACATGGGAAAATATTTTTGGATGAGGAACATGTTCGTTAGGTTGATGTTGACTACCACAAAAACAAAAGGATGGCCATGACATGTAAACCAAACAGTAAAAATAATAATAATAAAGCATATGACCCAATGTCGACACATCATGCACGTGCAACCAAAGTACCATTGAATTATCATTATTCCATTGAACATCATTAGGTAATAACAACATTAACCATATCTCTGAAAGAGTATGGAGGGTCAATCATTCAACAAATGTGGAGGCTTCTCATAAAATGCTAACTATGCATGAATGCTCAATTGGTTACACATGCTAACTTGTGAATGCTTGAGTAGTTACACATGAGTGGGTATCCCTTCATATTTCTCCTTTTCCTTAAATAATATCGATCGTTGCTTGCATGTTGCAAGATAATTCTCATTTCACGAAACACGAGGTCTTGAAATTTACATGGAAAGCCATAGGAAAGTGCAACTTTGTTTACAAGGATTTGATCATAATTAAGCAAGTACTTACGTATTTCTTCAAATGAGTTGCAACATTTGTGTAGAAAACACCCATGTTTCTTCACAAAATTTCTCGATCATCATCTATTTGAGCAAATTTCAACCAATGCAGATTATTCATTTAATATTTTCTTCTCGTACATTCAAACCATCCTCATTTAATATTGTTGAAGTCCCAGACTTATGTTTTGATGACAATGGAACCAAATGTTGTAGGCAAAGCCTTAACATGCAAACAAGAATGAACTACATCATGAACACCAAAAAGAAAACACACATTATACATGAGAATATATCTTGGGAGGGAATTCCAACCATCTTTGCATTAAGTCTTCATGTGCATTTATACATTAGGGAAATAGTTGGAGTGGTTATACCCACTCCAACTAATCATCCATTAAGTATATTTACGCTTTATTACTTGCATATACATATATTTACTTCAGACTAATGTGTGATGACTATAGGCCTAAGTGGCCCTTATTACAACACCTCAACACAAAGATGAACTAAGGGGGATCATCTAAAGAAAACAACAGTCACTTCAAGGTGTTAGAGCCTAGATCGACCTCAGGTTGAAGGGAGACAATCCTAGGATAACCACAAACCAAGCTTAACCTGGTAGCTAGCCCTACCAGGTCGGGAGAGGGCCCTCTCCTTGTCAATCTCAATTGAGATAACTAAATTGAATATGGATTTTAGGCTAGGTATAGTAGCTCTAGAGTTTTTGGTTGATTTTTATGGTTTTGTTGCTGGATCAAATGGAGCAGGAAGATTTGGGTCTAGGAAATCAACTCAGAAATGTAGGGTGTTCTATGCGGTGAGATAGGTAGGTGTTTAAGCACTTGAAATTGAGTAATATGGTAGATCTAAGACTGGAGAGGAGCTAATGAGGGCTTGCAGATCATGAGTCCTCTTCAAACAGTAGAAAACATAAAAAACTAAATGCATTCCCAAGGCAAAGCACTGTAACCAATGTATTCCACCTATCTATCTGGATTTCATTTAATTAGAATAATGAATAAGATTGTGGCACACATAACACATGGGAAAAACTAATTACAAAATAAGAAACAATGCAAAAACACATTACCACATGAATCCCACAAAAACAGCTGCAAATCCTGGTTTATTTCCTTGCTAAACTGTTGATACAAGTGTACAATGAAGCTCAAAGCATCCACAAGAGTCCATCCTTTTCAAATGACTAAAAAAGTACATAATATAGGCATAAAAACACCTATGCTAGCCATCAAGGGTCGAATCCATGAGAAGAGGGGTGGTTTCAACCATATCTAAACTAACAACAGGAATATAGGCAGTGGAACAACGTGCCTTTAAAACCAAGGAAACTGATTCATTTACCCCCAAACCACCTCAAAATGATGTATCTACCCTCTAGAGTCATTTTAAAATTATATTTACATAGAATAGAATCAATTACATTCATAAATTCATAAAAAAATTAGAGTAAAAGTCAACTTGTAGAAAAACTAGGCAAAATTTTGATTTTTGAGCAAAATTGGCAAAATTCATCCTATGCGCATCGCTTTTGCAAAAATAGTTTTGGAAGCCTTCCCCTTGACAAAATTGAGCCCAAGATAGCTTGTTGGAAAGATATTCCTATATAGTTTCTATAACACTTTGAATTTTTTGATTTGGAGGTCATTTGCTTCCTCAAAAGTGGAATCTCCCAAGGCTGCTTCCTGTGTGTCCAAAAAGTGGCAGAGAGGTCACTTTTTTATTGTTTTTTGACCTTTAGGTGACCAAGATTTGCTCCAAATTTGTTGAAACTTTCAGGGATTGATGTCCTCACCATGTTAATTTTGAATATGCAAGACATTTCTCCAAAAAGTGTCTCCATAAAAAGCGCAGCGCCAGTGGCACTACACACCTATTGCAATTTCCTGTGTTGCAAAATGTCAAAATTGGAAAATGATCAAAACTCACCAAAATTTGCCCAAATTTGGCACAAGGCATTCTCATTAAGTGCTTTGATGGGCTAGTGAGGCCTAAACTAAGAGTTTTAGCTTGTCATGCTCTTTTTTGCTCCTTAAGGCCTTTTTCAACTTAGCCTTAAGCCTCTTCATCCTTGTCTTACATATTTTGTTCTGGGTCAAATAGTGATAGGCCAAGTGGCGAAGCATCCTTGTCTCTATTGGAATTATCAAGAAGCTTTTCAAGGTGTATATTGACCTTTTCAAGCCAAGTTTCCCAGTCATTCTCAATCTCTTGCTCAATGGAAGTCATCGACCTTTGCCTTCTTTGCCTTTTGTCGGTTTTCCTTAATCATTTGCATCTCCAGGAGGGCCTGCTTGTCGATAAACTATTTGTTTTCTTGCTCAAGATAATTAATGATAATGTATTTGGCCCTTGCCAACTTGTAATTTAACATCTGAATATGTGCCTATGGCTGTGAACACTTGTGGTTGTACGAACAATGGTGAAGTGAAAACATAATGGAGGAATGGAGTGTATGGAGGGGTATGTGAATGTATGATATGTAAATAGAGTTTAGGGAATGTGAATGGGATTTGGGAGAGAGGGTATGGTTTTAGGGAAGTAAGTAGGGTTTGTAGGGGAGTAGGTAGGGTTTGTAGGGTTTGGGGAAAGTGTAAGTAGGAGTGGGGAAATGTATGAGGGGAATGGAATTAGGGAAAAATATATGGGGGATTGGAGTTTAGGGAGAGAGTGAGTGGAGTGTAATAGGATAGATGGAATGATGGTTTAATATCAATAATGAGTGATAGCACTAAGAAAACTAGGTTTAGAACAACAAATTTAGGGTTTTAATTTAAAAAGAGGAAAGACCAAGCAAAATCTTCATGAAAGCACCCTAAATAACAATAAGATGAAAATACTTACCTTTCAAGAGGAAATTTGGAAGTGATTTAGTAAGTTTAGAGGAAGTTTAGGCTTCACTGGATAGGTGTGTAGCACCCTCTCTCAAGTGTGCAACACTTTTTCTATGCGCAGCGTCAGTGTAATTTTACACTATCAAACTTTTCTAGGTGCATGACGCCTTTTCTATGCAAAGCGCCTTTTGCATACCACTTTTAGAGGCCTTCCCGGTGTCCAAATTGGGCATGTGATAGCTTGTGGGAAATCTTATCGAGACTACTTTCTAGAACATCTTTAATTTTCCAATTTGGAGTTCATTTTCCCTGTTAAAAGCCCAATCTCCCAAGACCCGTCAAAATGTGCAGAATGAGGCTGCATAAATGAAGAGTGTTGTTGCAATCAACTTTTGAAGGTCTTTATCAACTCCAAATTGATCTCATGATAGCTAATTGGAAATATATTTGTGTCTAGTTATCATTTTACTCATCATGCAAGTCATTTGGCCAACCAGGCTAGGAGAAATCTTGATTTTCCCAAGGTCACTCCAGAGGTGCATTAACTCTCCTGAGGCAACTTGTATTTTTGACATTTCTCTCAAACCATGAAACTTGTGTAAAAACTAAAAGATTATTTTCTTCTTGAGTTAATTATGGACAAAAACCTCTCTCACTTTTGTCAAATTCATCTTTTCTTGCTCAGAAACATAGTTTGAAGAAAAACCGACCCTTATGTATGATGAATGGCTTGTCCTTTGGAATGACTTCTCGACAAATGATAGAGACATGATGTTTGACGATATGAAATGGGCTCATTCCTTCTGATATCTCTCATTCCTCCTTTGCCCAGATATCTCTGCTCCCATAGCCAACCCTAGCTCAGTAGGAAAGGAATTTTAGGGTTTTAGTGCTTGTATCTCTTTTGTTTTGATAGGTGGATTGATGCTCAAATTCTTTGACTTTTTCAGTGGCAGGTACTTGGCAATATCACTGGGTGTCTAGGAGTAGCATGGAGACCATTTATTACATATGAGAATGATAAAATTACATCAAATTTAAATATGAAATACAAACAAATTTTGACTTTTCTGATCGTTATTAACCTCCTCACGTCTTTGCTGACCATTATTAGCAATAATCACTGAAATCTTACCATGGAGGAAACCCTAGACCCAATGAGATTGAAACCCTAAGACCTAAGATCTACTTAAACATGAACCATTGACCTGAAAAGTATGAACAAAGGTCAACAAATATATGTCATGAGGGAAAAAAATTGAATTGAACCCTTCCATAAATTGGTCCATGACCTCATGGAATGCAACTCATTAGAATGGGACACCTAGTATGAAATGAAAAAGAGTAATTTTGATCACTGATGGCAGTGTGAAAATACTAACACGAACACAAGGCTCTAATAAATTAATAAGTCATTGAAAATGAAAAGGAGGAGGATATGCATATAGTAACTCATAAGACCCACAAGAATGAACCAAACTCCCTTAAGAAGAGAAATCAAGAGATCAAGAGGTTGTTATGAAATAAGTAGAAAATCTCCAACCCCTACAAGAAGATGAAATAAAACAAAGAAATGAATCAGATTTAGAGGCCATCTTGAAAGAAGGGTCAAAACTGCGAGGGTCTATTGTAGTTCACCTTCAAACACTAAAAGTACTTAGAATGAATGAACATGCACCACACTTGACATCTCACATACTAGAATGTTAGACCTCATTTTGCATGAGGTTATATATTGTGATTTCATTACTTTTGTGGAATTTTATTGCTATTCCGTTGAATCTTTTGGATCGACTTGGGTGGCTCATCTTCAAGAGTCCATTCTCTTAATGGCCTTGGATCATTTGATGGGTATCTTTAGTCTAGGGTAGTCTCATTTCTTCTTGGTTTGATGATTATGTTTATTACTTAATGTTCTTCATGGAAATGTGAATGATAGTTTGAATAAATAAATCAAGTTTTGAATGTCTCACATCAATTGTAAACATATATATATCTATATTTATATATATAGGTTTCTTAGCTAAAATGTGGTCAAGTAGTAAATTAGTCTATCAATCCACAAAGTGACATATCCTAAGAGTGGTTATGTGAATTGGGTTTGTCTTAGGTGGTTGGTATTATAACTTGGATTGAACCTCAGGCTGAAGGAAGGTAATGCTAGGGTAACCACAAACCATGCTTAACCAAGTAGCTAGCCCTACTAGGCCAGGAGAGGGCTCTCTCCATAAGGATCTTAGCCAAGATGATTGGATCAGGTAAAGGATTTTAGGATAGGTATAGTAGCATGAAGGTTTTGATTGGATTTTTTAAGGGTTTTTCTGGATCAGGAGGAGCTGGACAATTTAGGTCTTGGGAATTAGGTCAGTATTGTAGGGTGTTCAATGGGGCAAGGTAGGCATAGGCTTTAGTGCTCAAGGGCTTGATGGGATGAGATGTTTTAGACTGGTTAGATTCTAATAAGGGCATGTCAAAACAACAGATCCTTCCTAGACTACAGAAAACATGAAATGGTGAATGGTTTCCTAAGGTAGAGCACTGATGCAATGAATTTTGCCTATAAAACTTAAAAACATTCAACTAGAAGTAATGAAATGATTGAAGAAGCATACAAAACACATTAACATATGATTACAGAAGAAGAAAGTGTACTAAAACTCATACCACATTGATCCCATAAAAATAGTTGCAATTCTTATTAATCTCCTGCCAAACTGCTTACAAAAGGTGTACAATCAAGGTCTGAGCATCCAGTCGAGTCCAACCCCCTACCAAGAGAAAGAAGAAGAATATATAGACATGTATTCAACCTCCTGCCATCTTGAGGGGTCGAATCCCTAAGATGAGGAGCTAATCTAACTGATACTGAACAAGAAACAAGAATATAGGCATCTCAACAACTTGCCTCTAAAAGTGAAAAACTGATTCATTTGAGATCAAACTAACTTCTAAAGCAATGAATCTACCCTCTATTATTGTTTATCTATCATAATTACATGCCAAGTCATCATTTACAATGGTAAATCATCCACCATGAGAGAAAATCTATGATTACAGTAAAAAATTGGAAAAATAGCAACCCTGAGCAAAATTGCCAAAGCGCAGCGCCACTGGCCAGAAGCGTAGCACCGACCTGCCTTACGGAGAAGCACAGTACCACTCTACCAGAAGTGCAGTGCCAAGATCAACTTGTTCAGAAGCATAGCGCCACTTTGCCAAAAGCGCAACACCAAGCTTCCTTCACTCAAAACTCACTCAAGCTTGCCCTTTTTTCTCACCTTTTGACTCCTTGCTTAGCAAGTGAAGATAGTGAATTTGAAAATGAAATGTGAGGGCTTAAATAGGAGTAGATTTTTATTTTTCATTTGAAAAAACCCACTTTTCTTATGTTTCTTGTCATTCTTCAAAACTTTGTTTTAATGCATTTTTCTTGTTTGTGTCTTTGCAGGTGGATAAATGCTCAATTTGACTTGATTTTTGTAGTGTTTCTTTGTCTTTTAGCAAGGAGAGATGCTCTGGTGCAGCGGAGATCAATTATTACATATAGTGACTTAAAATTACATATGAAATACAAATAAACTTAAAACTTTGTTTTCACCTCAAAAACATGTTTTTTGAGGTGAAAATTACATTAGGTTAAAAGATAATAATTTCAGTAGCTATGACTTAAAAGCCATCATGCTTGATTTATTGATCATCCTCATACCCTTGCTAACCTTTATTTACACTTTAAATCAGGCTCTTGACCTTGGTGATGAAACCCTAATACGTAATGAAATGATGATTGCAGATTAACCATGAAACGATAACTGAAGACAACTTGAAGAAGGATCAACAAGTATACTCTATGAGGGAAAATTTTAGATTTTCTAAAGAGAGGACAACCATCAGTGGATCGGTTTTACATGACCTAATGGAATGATGCAAAAATTTCAGTATGGGACCCCTAAAATGAAAATTCAAAGAGTGAATTTTGATCCCTGATGGAGATATGTAGATACTAACACTAACATTGGCCTTATTGGGGATGGTAGCTCCTTGGAGGTGTCAAAAACACCGTAGGCCAAGTGCCTCATCCATTGGGCAATACGGTAAAAACAAAAAAAGTGAAAAAGACTCATACAAACTGAAAACTAACGGACTCACTGACTCGAAACTTGACTATAAACCAAATCATTCAAACTTTATAGCCTTCACATCGTGCCCCAAGCTCAAATGACAGTGTACTTGAAAACTTGCAAGGAGAATCAAATTGGTATATATAATGAAGGTGAAGTAACTTTAGGGAACAACCTCAAAAGTAGTAGTGCTTCAGAAGCCTACCATTCACTGGCCCTCCTGAACAATCCGGACCATCCATTTCCTTTAACAAAAAGGCATTCTGTTATCGATAAGATGATATTTTGTACGGTCCTTTCCATATATTGTCAAACTTACCATGCTTCCCTTTTCCTCATTCTGTGCATCCCACCACAACATTACATCCTCCAGCTGAAACTTTTCTTCTTTGGTTTTGCAGTCATAAATATTCATTATCTTCTCCTGCAACCAGAAAGTGTTTTGGGAAACCTCGTCTCTTGTTTGCTAAAGGTGAATCATTTGATTAATATGTGCTAAATATCATCCTCTTCGCTGCCAGCTTCCTGTAATAATCTCATGATCGAGACTGCAAGTGATGTAGGGAATATTGTATCAGTACCATAAACCAACTCAAAAGGTGACATACCTATGGATTTCTTGCTGCTCGCTCTGTTGGCCCACAAGGCATTAACAAGCTTTCAATGCCAATTCTTCTTATTTGCCTCAAACATTTTCTTGATTATATTCACCAAGGATTTATTTGATGACTCAACCAATCCATTGCCTTGTGGGTAGTATGTCGTGGAATGACCCAATGTAATATTGTACTTGTTGCAAAACTCCACCACGTTCTTGGACTTAAATGTTGCTGCATTATCTGTTATAATATTGTGCGGGCAACCAAAGTGAGACAAGATATTAGATTCTAAAATCTGGATAATTACCATGTCCGTGGCTTGCCTTGTTGGAATGGCCTCAATCCACTTGGTGAGGTAATCGGTAGCTGTCAGGATCCATCGGTGTTGTGCTGATGATATAGGACGGATTTCCCCTATAAAATCAAGTCCCCACTACTGGAAAGGTGCATTTACTTCAACTAGTTTCAAAGGAAGAGGAATAAACTTCCTTTTTCCTTGAAAAACTTGACATTCATGGAAGCTCATCACTGTCTTATACAAATCTGAAAATAAATTCAGCCAGCTCTCAACACTTTGTTAGTTGTTGTTTTCCAAAGCAAATGACCGCCACAATCACCTCTATAGAAATCATTCATTACCTTTTTAGCTTCGTCTTCAACAAAACAATTAAGAAGAACCCCTTTGAGATCTTTCCAATAAAGAGCACTATTTAAAATGCAGAATTTTGCAGATTTGAGTTTTAGTGATCTACCTTTACTTCTTGAAATTCCAAGAGGTGGCAAAAGATGCTGAAGAACATAAACTATATCAGAATACCAAGGCGATTTGAGAAACATTTCTGATACTTGAGTGAGCGAGCCACCATCTTCATCCTTCAACATTGTTGCAGTGAGATTTATGTCTAGAGCATCCAGATTTGAATCAGCCATCAATTTTGCCAAGCCTTGTCCTTTGCACAGTTTGGTAGGTTTAATCTCTAGATCATATTCCAACATTGCTGCTATCCACTTACCTCTTCTTCCCTCCAGATCAGTTTGCATCAAAACATCCTTGACTGCTGCATTAGGAACATATGCTATGGTATGTGAATGCAGAATATATCCTCTGAAATCCTTCAATGCTTTTATGGAGTCAGCGCTTGTTTTTCAATGATATTATACCGCAAGGTAGCATCTCAAATAGTCCTATTGAAAAAAGCAATGGGTTGCTCCATCTGATCCCTCTTTTGCATCAATACCACAGCCATGGTGTGCTTGGATGCAAATGAAAATATAATGAAATCATGAGTGTAATCATGACTAATCAAGACTAGGGCTATGGTTAAAGCAAAATTTACCAAATTGAATGATTTCATGGCATCCTCAGACTATTTCAGAGTGCTAAGATTTTTCAAAACATTAGTCATTTCACATAAATGTTCAGCCAAATGTGATATAAATCTGCATAAGAAATTCATCTTACCATTGAAAGCCTGAATCTCCTTTTTGTTGCGCATAAAGTTTATATGCTGAATTGCCTCCACCCTTGAAGGATCAATGCGAATACCATCCTTAGAAATGATATGACCAAGGAGTTTACCCTCGTCCATGGCAAAAAGACTTTTCTTCGGGTTTAGAGAAATCCCGAACTTTCTACATTTCTGAAAGAAAATCCTTAAGTGGTGCAAATTTTCATCATCAGAACCAGAAAATACCATCAAATCATCTAAATAAATTACCAAAAAAACATCCTTCTCATTAGCAAAAGCTATTTCCATCGCTCGCTGAAAAGTGGCTCATGCATTCTTCAATCTGAATGGCATTTTGGCATATTGAAAAGTTCCCCAAGGTGTTGTGAAGGCAGTTTTGTCTTGGTCTTTTTCATGCACCAAGATCTGATTATAGCCCAAGTAACCATCGAGTAGTGACATCCATGATGCTCCAACTACTCTTTGTAGAATATGGTCCATTTTAGGAAGTGGGTAATTATCTGTTGGACACCTAATCCTTAATGGTTTAGTGTGGAAGCTGAATGGACAAAAGGAATCCAAGGGACCTTGGGATGTGAATCCCAACAGTCACATAATGTACTATATATGTATATCATTTGTCAATAAAAGGGTACTGCATTATTTATCTTTCCTATTTGTTCTCGCTCCCCATGTGTGTTTGACATGGTATCAGAGCAGGCGTATTCCTGCCCTGCATAATTAATTTGAGCCATTTGTTTATGGCCTTTCTATGCAGTTTATTTCTGCCATATTCCTTTATACAGACCTACGCTCTGTCTGCCATATTCACTTGAATGATGAAACGTCCCTATGCCTGACACTGCAAGCGCTGTCCAAGCTGTTCTGACATGTTTGTCCGTCATATACATTTTTGACATTGTCTGCACCTTCTGTCAAGCCTGCGCCCTCTGTCAAGAGACCAGCTGCAAACCCTGTCTCACTGCATACCTGCGTTCTTTGCCTGACATACTACCTGCGCTCTCTGCCTCACCGCCCATGAACGTTCCTGAAAGAAGCGTTGTTCTGTCCAGTGCTGTTCATGCTGTCCTGAATTGATGGAAGGCAGAAAAATGCCCTCTGTTTTGTTTGCCTCTGGTTTGTTTGCCGCCACTGTTTTTGCCACCAATTTTGACACGGTATCTCTGCGCTGGACATGGTATTACGGCGATGCGCATGGTAATAATTGAACGTTGGTGAAGATAATTACAGGTTTCGAATCGACAACCTTCTTTTTGATCTTTGTCTCTGTGCTAATCGGATTGGTTTTTAGATCACAATTCACAAGCTTGATTGTTAAGAGATAAGCTTCCAAAAATATGACGGTTACCATGTACGAGTGTTACAACATTATGTAACGTCATATACAATATTGGATATAAGCACATTAAATATTGGTCTGTAACAAACTAGACAGAGGAGTGTTTTAGCGGAGTTACCATCATTTTAGCAATCTCATTTTCTCTCAACCTACTACTGGGATGTGAGCCCAGGTCTCCATGGATTCGTCATGGTCATCACCTCCTTTATCCCACTAGTCTTATGCTCTGCTGACACCTTCACAATTCCGTCTACATCGATCTGCATACTGATAATAATTTTGACATCGCCTCTAGGTGCACGCGGAAGTCCCTCCAAGTAAAATACGCCCAAAAGATTATTGTGTTCAACATTAGGCTGTTCCCCTTCATAGGCGCGTACTCTCATTCTTTCCTGATTGTCATACTTAGTAAAGTAGTCACCCTCCCTTCGAACCGGAATTCATGTATTTCTGGGGATCAAAATGCTCATCATATCCCCTTTAACTCTAATTCCTAGACTAAGGGGAGTGACTTCTCGAAGTATGAGGTGTTGAAAAATGCGCTGTGGCAACGTGCTATCGCCATTCAACATCGCAGCCTGCAAAGAAGCACCATAAGCTACAGCTTCGTCAAGATGGATGTGCTTACACAACTCCTTCTGGCTGTTGAAGAAATCTTTAAGCAAATCCTGCACTTTGGATCAGTATTCATTTGCTCAAACTTTGCTCTTCTGATTTTCAAATGAAGGTCCTCAGTTTCATGAAGACAGGGTACTTCAACGATGGCCTCCATACTTGAAGACAACTCTCTTTGATGACGCTGATGCAATGAAATAAGGAATATCATCTGATTCAGTAGTACTTTTTGATCCAAGCACAACAAGACCTTTGATACGACTTTTGTAAATGCAATCTTTCTGGTCAAGAGATCCCACGCTCGAATAGTTTGCTCTTCTCCACCAGTTAATAACAATCCATTCTCGGTATGAGCAAGACACAATACTCTCTTCTTGTGATGTAAGGAATGAAGCAGCCTGGCATCCTCAACATTGTGAACAGATACAACATATTCAATAACCATAGAATAAGTGTCCTGCTATCTCATCAACTGTCTGATAAGGAATGCCCAAGAATGAGATGAGAATTTTTTCGAGCACATCTTCAAATATGCGTGGGTCCCTTTCCACAGTCAACAGTGGTTTTGTTGAATCTATTGGGCCTGAAAACTTTGTGTAAGGTGCCATTGGTCTCATCATCATCTTGAACAACTCATAGATTGTTAGGTTGAAGCAGAAATTCCAGATTGAAAGGTCACTCCTAGTCATTGGATTTGGCTATGAACATGATGAAACTTGGAAGAAAATATTTATCTTTTTAAATAATTCACTCAGGTCAGCAGCTTAGATATTGTGCTAGTATGCATAGCGTACGCATGATGAAGAAATTGGTCAGTAGCATGCGTGTTGTAGAGCTTGCTCACAAAGGAAAGAGCAATGTGATAGACCAATTGCGTGGGCTAATTGATTACTGCATATATGAAACTTTCAAATTTTCCTCAATTAATTGGCATCATTGTTTCCCTTTTCATTAGTGTTTTCATTATTTTCTGGTTTTTACCTTCAACTCAATATCATCTTATAAAGGCTCTATATCTCCATTGAGCTTGATCTTACCTTTGAATATTTTATAGCGTCTGTGTCATTACAATAATCCATATCAGACCATCGATTTTGTCGAGAATGGCCAAATTTTATGAAGTATTAGAGTTATTGGAAACTTTGATACAATCTAATGTCGATGACAAAGCGAAAATAAGCAAAGATTCTCTTTCAGACATTAAAAAATGTATACAAAATGCATAAGAAAAGATCGAATTTTTGCAGCTTGAATCACAACTACAACAAGAAGAGCTACATCAAAATAGACATCATTCTGAACCTGTTTTTGTTCAGAACATTGAGAAAACCACCCATTAGTAGCAAGTCAATAATGTTCCTGTTCATTCAAATAAAGCAACAGTTGTACATGCAGATGCAGAAACTCAGTCTGCACTTCCCAAGCCCATCATCAGACCTTGGGAACAGCTTGTCCACAACAAGCACAGAACTGGTCTTGGATATGACAAGGACTTGTCCTTTCATATTCCAGACTACGCCAAGCCCATTCAGTTTCAGAGTGCTGGATTCATTCATGACAGTTCACCTGCTCCTCATGATAGTTCACCTCCAGCTGTTTCAGATTCTACTCCTCTTCCACAACAACAACAACCACCATAGATTGTAAAATGCCAACACTGTGACCGAGTTGGCCATTTGAAAGATCACTGTTTTGATCTTCATCCATGTAAGAACTGTCATAAAACCAATCATTCTTCACACAGATGCTTCAGAAACAATCGTCCTGCAAGAACAAAGATTCATCTAGGATGGATCACTTCTTGGCAATGGGCATCAACAGCCAAGAAGATATTCCAAACACATGTCAGAACTTGTTCCAGAATATTGAAAAGTCTTGCAGTTGAGTTATATCCATCATCTCACCTTGTATCTGACAAGGGGGGAAATGATGGTCATCTACAAGCTTCAGAGTCACATCAAGTAAGCCTGAGCCACAACCTGCCACAACAGTTTTAGAGTTGTAGCCAGAGACAAAGATTCCTGTGAACACGCCTTCAGTTGGCAATCTGGGACACTTCCTCTAGTAGAAGACTTCAGCTTCTTGCCAGCTTTGGAAGAGTTCCAGGAACAAAATTGAGAACACTTCCTCCAGCAGAAGACTCCAGCTTCTTGCCAGCTTTGGAAGAGTTCCAGGAATTGCATTAAGCATTCCAGAGTTGTTGGTCATCCTTAAACCATCACAGGTTGAGACTTCCCTTTTCAGGTTGAAGTTTTGCCTTTTATGCGGGGGTGAACCCTCCTTTATTGGTTGAAGGTTTCCTCTTCAAAACAAATAGGAGCAACTTCCTCTTAGCAGAAGACTTCAGCTTCTTGCCAGTTTTTGGAAGAGTTTCGGGAACTGCAACTAAGGTTCCAGTGTTTGGTGGGTCATCCCTTAAACCACGCCTTATACCAACATTTCAGAGAGCAATTCAGCCTAGTGCTACCATGCATATTTTGCACAATTTTATTACAACTCTCTTCTTGACTCATACAATAACCCTTTCGGATTAGGGGGGGAACATTGGCACACCTAATCCTAATGGGTTAGTGTGGAAGCCAAATGGACAAAAGGAGTCCAAGGGACCTTGGGATGTGAATCCCAACGGTCACATAATGTACTATATATGTATATCATTTGTCAATAAAAGGGTACTGCATGATTTATCTTTCCTATTTGTTCTCGCTCCCCATGTGTGTTTGACATTATCATTTAAAGATACTTTGTTGAGGTTCCAGAAACCTATGCACAACCTTATTTCTCTAGTTTTCTTCCGTACCAGGACCAAATTTGAAATCCAATCATAAAATCTAATTGGAACAATAATGCCAGCTTTTAATAATCTATTTACCTCTTTCTTGATGGATGGCAGCAACTTCGGGTTGATTCTTCTCAACTTCTGTCTGAAAGACTTTTGATCCAGCTTAATAGGAATAGTATGCTGAATTATATCCTTGTCATACACCTTCAAATCTAAATAATCCCATGCAAAAACATCAGAAAATTCAGAAAGTAATATAACATACTTGGCCTTTACCTCAAGAGACAATGCTTTTGATAACTTTACAATCTTGGGCTTGTTAGCTGTTCCAAGATTGACATCTTCAACTCCTTTGTCCATGGGAACCAAGCTTGGTTTCTTGCCACATCATCCTGATCAAAAAGCTCCTCTAAATGTATGAGACCTCTAGGAATAATGTTATCCTTCAGCTATAAAACCTCCATCTCATTCACTTCAATCTTTTGTTCATTAGAATCACAATCATCATCAATGGAAGCATTCTTGAACTTTCCTTCATTCTGCAAAAAGGCATTAATTTCATTATCATCACAAAACACTTGCCAATACCTCAAATTGTCAGGAACAACAGGCCGATGTTTGACATGAATTTCAAATTTGTTGTTGGAGTTCATCGGGATCTTCAAATTTATTGCTGTAGTGGCGAGTGAATCTGCAATAATGTTTTGAGTCCGGGGTACTGTTGTGAAGGTATATTAAGGAAACATCCTCAAAAGATCCAAAAATGCATTTCTATATGCTCTCATCCACAGATGCTTTGCTTCATATTCTCCCTTTACTTGTTTAATCACCAGCTCTAAATCACCATAGACGGAAATCCTTTTTGCATCCAGTTTCTTCAAAATTTTAAGACCTATAACCAAAGCCTCATACTTCGCTTCATTGTTAGAGAAATCAAAAGCCAACTTGTAGGAACATATGCTAACATTACTTGGGACTTTGGTAGGCTAGAAAGCAGGACTGTGAATCCAAATTCCTATACCAGCACCATCCTTACCCACAGCACCATCGAATTCCATGCTCCAAAGGCCGACTTCATCTTCTAGATGCTAAAATTCTGTTTCCTTCTCTACCTTACCTTGGCTGATTACTTCATTTTTCTTCTCTTCACTGATCTTTTGCTGCTGTGCAGGCAACTCAAAAGAACTTGCTATTTTCTCTTTTTTCTTGATTAAGTGTTAAAATTGGAAACCAGGGAAAAAATTCATGTGGGTCATCTTATTCATGGCTGATAATATTTTTATTAGACTTCTCTCATCGAGAGGTGTAGGATTGATATAAACATCATCCGATTCCGATAAGTATTCATGGAGATATGAATTTATTTTGATTATGGAATTATTATCAAGCCGACCTACAACTCTTGTAGGCTCAGAAGCCCAACAGGCGCATATATTCAAACACCAAATTTTTGTATAAATATAAGAGGAACTTTCCTCATTTTCACTCACTCTTCTCATCACATATCTCTCTCTCTTAAATGCACAGAAATGAGTCTCTTCTCTACTGCGCAGAAATGGGTCTCTCTCTCACACATGTGAAGCCGAAAGTTGTTGAAACTGAAGCTGCAACTATAGAGGTAAATATTGACCTACATGGCCTAGAAGATCTCCTCTTTGGAATTGTGCTGTAGGTTCATATGAACCTCCTCTGAAAGCCACAAATTTTTTTGGTGGAATGAAGTCAATCCGACGAACGGTTTGCAAGATATCGACTGCCCTAGTTTGGAGCTGGAAACTACTGAAACTAAAGCTGCAACTGCAGAAGTAAATATTGACCTGCATGGCCTAGAAGATCTCCTCATCTGAACTACGCTGTAGGTTCATATGAACCTCCTATGAAAGCTTCAACTTTTGGTGGTGGAATGAAGTCAATCCGATGAACTGTTTGCAAGATATTGATTGCCCTAGTTTGAAGCCGGAAATTGCTGAAACTAAATCTGCAACTGCAGAAGTAAATATTGACCTACGTGGCCTAGAAGATCTCCTCATTTGAATTGCGCTGTAGTTTCATTTGAACCTCCTCTGAAAGCCTCAACTTTTGGTTATGGAATGAAGTCAATCCGATGGACAATTTGCAAGATATCGACTGCCCTAGTTTGAAGCCGGAAACTGCTGAAACTAAAGCTGCAACTGCAGAAGTAAAGATTGACCTGCGTGGCCTAGAAGATCTCCTCATCTGAACTGCACTGTAGGTTCATCTGAACCTCCTCTGAAAGCCGCAACATTTGGTGGTGGAATGAAGTCAATTCGACGGTCGGTTTGTGAGATATCGTCTGCCCTAGTTTGATAATGAAGCCACTAATGCTGATGCTGCTGATCTAGGGTTTGCTACTGCTGATATGAATCAGATTTATTGTACTATTTCTCTCTGCTGAATTATTGAAGATAAAAGAAGATTTGATCAAAGGGTTTCCCCACACATTGTGGGGTTTGTCTAGCTAACCGCCACATCTTGTGTCTCTTGTCTTTGGCTTGTTTTCTGT
>APFE030943645.1:16764-35062 GCA_000404065.3 Pinus taeda | reverse complement strand
AATAGTGGGCTTCTATGGGGCACAGTAGTAACAATATGGGCACCACATGGGTACATCAATATAATAAGTGGGTTGTACTAATAACAATAAGGGGTTACACTAGTAGTATAGGGGCCTAACAATAGAACTCTGCCCTTTTTTCTTTGTCTTCGGAGGTGCTTGGTCACACAAATCCAAGAACTGCCTATAGTCTTGGAAAGGCATTATGCCTCTTTGTGCTAAAGTTTTTATTTGGAATTGAAGCCATTGATCCTTTAGATAAAGGCCATAATATTTGGCTGATGTTCTACATTGTAATGCTTCTATGGATAAGCTAGCCATGTATGCCAAATGAGTCTCTTTCTCCTGCAGCTACCTCCTTAATAATTCATTCTCATTCTCGAGGTGGCTTCTTGTAATGGCTTCTCTATCTCTGAGAGCACTCAATCCCATGCCCATTTCCCTGAGTTTGTCTTCCATGTGGCCAATATCCTCAACTCCTTTAGACTTGGCTATCTGCATCCACCTATGCGTTCTCGCTCTCTCTTTTTCCAATTCGAAAAATAGTGGAATTACAAATTTCTGTGGGATTATCTTGCCTCCCTCAAGTAGTCTATAATAGGAGTCAATATTAGGCTGGGGGTCAGGTTCTTGTAGCTATTGTGCTTCCTCTTTCACCTTTGGTTGTCCTCCTATATTTTTCTCAAGTTTTTGTGTCTCCTGTAGTTTGGACAATATCTCCTGTAGGACTATTTTAGCATCTTGTAGGTCTGGTTTGGGGTCCTGTAGAATTGTCTTTCCCTTTCATGTAGAAGATATTGTAGTCCTCCTTTCCTAGGTTATGGGTGTCTTGGAAGGAGATTCTTTCCCCTTGGCAGATGGTGAATCTTCAATGTTAATGGGAGTCTTTGATGAAGGTTGAGCTTTTCTTGTTTTAATTCTGGTAATCTTCTTTGCCCTAAAATACATGGAGGTTTTTCTTTTCCTCTTCTGCTTCTTCTTGACTGGTGTACTGAGGGCAATGAGGGTAGTTGTTGCTTCCATTTCCAGAGTTTTAGGGGACTCTTCTCTTTTCTCTACCCTCTCTACCTCCTTTTCTCCCTCTTCTGTCTCTTTTTCCTCCTCCTGCTTTGTCTCTTTTTCTACCTCCTATTCTATCTCTTCAACTCTCCCCTCCTCTATTTCTTTTCTTTCCTCCTTGCTCTCTTACTTTGCTATGTCACCACTAGCTTCATCTTCTCCTCCTTGTTGTTCTCCCTCCTTAGTGACAATAGGACTGACATCATAGGTTAATGCCTTGATGTCATCCTCAGCTATCATAGTTATGAAAAATTCCCATGCTATAGGGATTGTAAGGGTATGGAGGGCTTCTTCTACTAGGATCTTGATTAGGCCATCATGAGCTAGCTACTATGAATTTCCTTCTTGTACCTTGGTGCTAGAGTCAATGAGGGACTGAAGGAGAAAGTAAGGGATACTGAGCTTTTGATGTGCTGGGGTATCCATGTCATATCTCAATTCTTGGAGGATTCTGAAATGATATACATAAACAATGTTGTACCTCCCCTCACAAGAAATGTATTTGATCACTTGGTAGCTAACCTCATCATAGGGATATGGTACACTAGCCCTCCTAATTCTATTTTTGTCTTCAACAGGGGTTTTATTATCTTGGAAAAATTTCCTCTCAGCAACCTGGCCAATTATTTTCTCATCCATACTCCAAGGCAGCCCAAGAGGAAGGGTAGTGAGCCTACTGATGAATTCATGGGTTATTTCAATGGAGAGGCCTATAATGGTTACAGTAGCATGAGTTCTCTTGTGAGGGACTAGAGAGAGAGAAAATTCATGGGCAATTTCATCATCAAACCCTCTAAACTTCTCAAAGAAATTTATCCAATTTGCCCTCGTAAATATTTCCACCACTTGAGCATGTGCATGGAGTCTAGTGGAGTTAGTGGGCTCTTTTCTCATAAACCCCCCTGTCATACTACCTATACTTATTTTGAAAATGTAGATATGGAGGTGGAGACAAAGAATTTTGAGTGAAATAGAAAAACAGAGGGGATTGTGTTTTCTTTTAAACTGAATTTTTTTATGTATTTCTACCCTCTCAAAGACTCTTCTTATCTTCAATTTGAGACCAACTCTTTCACATTTTGATATTAAACAGAGGGCATTCATGAACCCTACCTCTTTAGACTGAAATTCATGCCAAAAATCACGTTTCCTCCCTTCAAGATGACTCACTGCCCCTCATGTTAGAGTCGGGCAGGCCAGTCCTCCGTCAGAGATCAAAACTCTTTATGCATTTCATTTTTAGGTGTCCAGCTCCATTCACCCAGCTGCATTCCGCTAGGGGCATGCCATAATCTGACGGAAAAGGTCATGCTAGTCATTTCCCCTCATGGCTGGCTCCTGTTGACTTAGGTCTTTTGTCAATGATCACTAAAGTCCATGACAGTCAAGGTCTAGTCCTTTAATGGACAAAAGTCATTTTCAATAATTAGGTCTAGGGATTAATCAATTTGGTCTTCAAACATGTCTAGTAAAGCCATGCAGGCCAAAGTGAGGCCCTTACAAAGTTATGATTCAGAGAGTTTCATCGTCATGTTGATAGACTTCGACTCTTCTTCAAAACTCTGTTTTGAAGAAAAGTCAAACAGTGTCATTGGTGATAAAATTTTCAAAAAAGTTGTCAGTTGATTTCTTCAGGTGCAGGCATGGTTTCCATGGAAAAATGCCCTGTCATGCAATCCTTGCAAAGAGTGTCGAAAATTTCATCATTTGAGCTAAAATTTCAAAGGAAAAGTGAAATTCAGTGTTGCTTTAAGTCAGTGAAAAAGTGTCAAAACATAACATTAGAAAAATGGGTTTTTGAAGAAGCAAAAATTTAACCCATGACTTCCAAGTCTTTATATACAAGTTTCCACCAAAATCAAAGCCATTATGCAAATCAAGTTCATTGGGAGACATTGCAAAGTGATTAGGAGTGCATCGTGCATGTTTGGAGCAAGTTTGGAAGTAGTTCTCAGGGCATGGCGCATATACACAGGGGCACGGCACACATAGAGCCAACCCTCAGTGTATTTTTTCAACGGGTGTGGCGCACACCCAGGGTGTAGCGCACTAGGTTTTGTGCACGGCGCATACCCACAAAGGGCCCAAATCATGCCAAATCACTTCAAATTGATTGTGAAGCCCATCAAATTGACAGGTAGGCTCTATGTCATGATTTGTTCATGAAAGTTTATGGATGATATGGTGGTTCTTGCTTATGTTCAATTGCCACAAAACTCATAAGACCAACCACTCACAAAACATCAAAACCATGATGGCTAGGGTTGCATAATTGAGGTATTGAGGCCAAGGTTCCATTTTCACCCACCATTTTTCCCTCACCTACCATTTTTCCCTATCCTCCCTTTCTCATTTTTCCTATTATCCCTACCCTAAAATACTACCAAACCCTATTCCCTTTCCCCTCCTCTTATTTTGTCAACATAACACCCCAAAACCATACCCTATAAACTACCCAAACCCCCTAAATATCCCTAAACAAACTTCTCCCCATAACCCATATTCCCATCATATTACTCCCTTCCTAATACTCCCTTTTTCATTTTTCCCCTTGGTAATAGATATCACAAGAGCACCCAGCTTCACACCATCATCAAAGGGCAGCCTAAGTACAGTACACACAACAGTCATGGCATCACAACGTTCAGCATAGTATGAGATGGAGACACAAAGTGACTCATCCTCGGAAGAGCAGGCTCCGAGGAGACATCACAAGAGTGGAAAACATGTTAGCGATGAGCCCACTACCCTCACTGAATTACAAGCATGCCCTCTTGCCATGTCATGTTTCCAGCACCTAGCATGTTTTGAATTTTGTCAAAGGGTGGCTAATGTTAGAGGTCATCATGATTTGGCCTGTCTTTTTGTGCTTCACCTACATGGAGGTCAGTCTATCTTGGCCGGGGTCACCTTCACATTGACACCCGAAACTATCTCAGTGGCAACAGGCATACCAAATGTTGGAGAATAGTGGCATAAGAAGAAGAAGGTGGATAGGCAACACTATGAGCCTTACATTAAGGCCAGATTCTTGAGTCAACTCACAAGAGTCTTTCCATTCAAATACTTGAAAGATGAGTATGCTCCACTCATGAAATACTTCAGCTGTGAGGGGAGGTTCTCTCGACTATATGCCTATCACATTAGGTTGCTCATGCACTTTACTAGGGTGAGGATGATGAACCTTCCATTTTTCATTTGTAGGAACATAGAGAGGATGAACACCTTCATGCAGCGTAAAACCCCTCAGCAACAGCTTAACAGTGTTTATCACTTTGCTCTTATCCAGATTTTGGTGGATCATCAGTTGGGATTGCAGGGCATTTCTTGGGAGGAATTCATCTCCCATGACCTCTTCAGCACTTCACAGATACTATCAGAGCCAGAGCATGAGATAGGTGGTCCTTCTCATCAGTATGAGCACCATGAGACCACGACTATGCCAGTATTCGTGACATATCAGAGAGGCAGTAAGCACTTGTTTGCAGCAGCAAAGCGAGTGTTATCTCCACCCGGGGTGGAAGGGGTCTTGCTTCCGTCATCGACTACATAGTTATAGGACAAGGGCAAGAAGCCCATGCATGAAGAGGGGCCATCAGGTGAACAGGACGTCAACTTCATCCTCATTCAGGATGATGATGCAGAGGTGGAGAATGCCAAACTCAGGATGACCATTCAGGAGCAGAACACGGAGATCCAAGACTTGTCACTCAATGTGGAGAGGGCCAAATGGATCATTAAGTATTTGGAGTAGAGGAAAAAGTAGCTTTAGGATCAACATGATATCATGGAGCTGCAAAACATCCGTGAGAATCGACAAGCTGCCCAACAAAGGAGGATCGAGCTCACTACCTTGGAGCAAGAGATCAACAATGACCGTTAGGCCTGGCTAGGATCAACATACACCTGTAGAGACTGTTGGAGAAGGCCGACAGAGACAAAACCATACTAAGGAGGATGGTTTATCGTTACAGGGCACGGAACATGAGTGCAAAGGCCCGGATAGGGAGCTTGAAAGAAAAATTGAGCAAAGCAACAAAAGAGGGAAAAGAGGCAAAAGAGCAAGATCAGCTTAAAATCTTGGTTGAAGCTTCTGTGGCCTAGCATAGTGCCTCTTAGAGAACCTCCAGCCCAAATTTCAAGAAATTTGGGACAATTTTGGTCACATGGAAATTTTTTGGTCACAAACACAGGTTTTTTCTCCCTGTGCGCCGAATTGGGAGCTCCAAATGGAAATGGCTCGCATTTTTGGATTCAGCATGCAAAATCACGACAACTGGTGCTTGGGCAAGAAATTCGGGCATGATTGGAATCTCCAGGAGGTCAAAAACACCCAAAAAATGGCCTCTCTGCCCCTATTTTGACACACAAGAAGTAGTCTTGGGATAATGAATATTTGGAGGGGCAAATGAGCACCAAATTCAGAAATTCCACTTGGGTGGGAAAGTAGATAGGACATGCTTTCTAACAAGCACATTTGGGCACATTTTTGAGTCCTACAAGTGCCTCAAAACATGCTCCAAAGTGGCACGATGCATATAGAATTTGGCGCGACGCATATAGGAAAAAGGGCCCAATTCACCTCCGTTTCGCGAAATTTCGACTTGCAACTTTCCACAAGTGGGCCCGCTCATCTACATTTCACTTTTTTAGCACCTAAGGTGGAATTTAAAGTATTTTCACTCCATATTTGCTTCTATACAAATGGCAAAGGAAGGAAAACAATCGCCCAAGACATTTGTTATCTTTGTAACGTTGCACCTGTAGCTAACGGTTGGCTTTCCACCTCCATTTTGTAATGATTCGAGTAACTCCCCAACCCTTGGGTGTTCTATCTCTTCATGGCACATTCTATATATTGTATGCAAACTGTTTGCAAAGGGTTGGTTGGCTTGTAACTTCTAGGAGACTGTGGGAAAGAAACTCTGTTTCTTCATTGTATATTTTTACAGAGGATTAATGAAAGGAAACGGCTCTGTTTCATGAGATTCATGTGGTTGTGAGTGTAGCAAATGTGTCTCTTATGTTTCATATGTATCTTGTTATGTTTCATAGTTCAATTCATATTCATTTCCAGTGAAATTTTCTAAGTTAGATAAGGTAGAATTCAATTTTATTGCTCTGCTTGTGGGAAAATTTCATGTTCAATGTTCTTTCTTCTGTTGAAAAGGATTCATGTACTTATGCCCTTTTCACTCTCCTAAGAAATCTCTCCATTCTGCGTTGTTTCAAACTAAATTGCTAGACTCTCCGCCTGTCTTGCCTCATGAAGTAATTTGTGCCTTTGTATTAAATTCTCTGTTCATTGCAGTTCATTGGTCGCATACCGTCCCAGAAACATAGTCATTCATAAAAATCACTTCTTGTACCCATATTCACTTACTAGCCTAAGATCAATATTTCACTATAAGTCATCTCAGACCCTTTCATTTATCTATTCACTGAGCGTGACTCGGAGAGAGCCCTCTCCTGTTCTGGTAGGGCTAGCTACCAGACTGAGCATGGTTTGTGGTTACCCTGAATTTTGCCTTCCTTCAGCCTAAGGCAGATTTAGGTGATAACATATTCCAGCAAAAAAATAGGAGAAACAATATATTTGGATATTAGAAGCCCAAGAGACCCAAAGGTTTTACAATTTGGGTCCTAATATTCTGAAGATAATTTTTATTTTTATTTATTTATTTATTTTTAATTTGTTTCATGAGTTTAAGGATGTATTTTCCTAGTCTTACAAATATCAACACAATTTTAACTGTAATATCTTTCAACATGCTATTCTTGTCAGGAAAAAGTTAGATTAGTCTGAAAAAGGTAATGACCAGTTAATCCCACACTTGAAGTGATAATTAGGAAAGAGCTAAAAACTATTTCCTTCTCATATCATATTTCCTGTTAAGTACTCCAAATGGGTTGCAATTATCATGCTTGTTAGAAAAAGGAATGGCAACATATGCTTTTGTGTTGACCTTCGAGCTTTGAAAAACAATCATTAGTGATAGATTTCCTTTATCTTATTTCAATTCTTTTCCTTTTGTAAATATTTTTCTTCTCATTTTTTTTCTTTTTCTTTTGATCTTTGTATTTTCTATTTAGATTTGTTATTATGTTTTTTATTTAACTTTCATGTTGTGAGCATAATCCTCCCTGAGTTGGGACCATTCTTGATAAGATAGTCTGATGTTACAATTTCTACAAATCTTACACTAATGCTTTTCAACTCAGTAATTTGAAAGAAGTGAGAAAAGTGGAGTGGCCTCTTTCCAGTTCATCAAATATTATCGCTTCAATACTTTCCACTAACTTATTTCTTTTCTACTTTGAAGCTAAACAGGTTATACCGGTAGCATGTTCTCTCATCCCTTTCTTCCTTTCCCAATAGACAACTAGATTACCTACTCTTTGTATTGCAAGTTATCCCTATTTAAAACCAAATATTCCGAGTTTTGGCCCATTTTCCACACAACCCTGCCCTTGAATTTGCAAGATGTTGACTCATGCATAACTCATTAGCCATGCCCATGAGAACTTCACTAATAATTATACGTGATCTCTCTTCCTAAAAATATAATGATAGAAGAAAAAACAACTTCAGTAGGTTGGGTCCATAGGAGGAATAAGGATTTGATATCTCTAAGTTGTTTATTCTTGTTTTTGGATTATTTTACATATAATGATTTATGATTCTCCTAGTGATATAAGACACAATATGTGTGATAATAGTTGACTAATATCCTTGGATGCATTGGACTGAATATAAATGCCTATGGACCTTGTTTCACTTTTTCTAACACTTAGCACATTCGACATTTCATGCTCTATCCCTAGTTATGCAATGATACTATATGTACATGATATCTTGATCTACCTATCACATATTAAACATATTACTTATCAACTGATTTTGATAGTAGATTGGTTATTTACTTGGAAGATATATGCACAATTTTTTAAGCTTGTGTACTCCTTAAGTCGTAATATCATATCTCATTGTTCAATTATGTTGGAAGAACTATCAAATAAAATATTAACATGTTTTGTATGCCATCACCATACAACAAACTTTTTAGTGGAAATCACTCTAAAAGAATAAATTTTCAATATGGATATGGTTAAGCTTTGAGAGTGTCGATTTACACAGGTTTATATATATGGTCTAAATAATGATCAAGCAATGTTTACATATATTATTACACCATGCACTTGAACGATATTATGGAAAGCTTGTATATTTCATATGCAACATGATTTGGGTTAAATGTTGTATGTTTGAGTCTTGCAAAGCAATTTGTTTTACATGGTCTTAATCCAAAGCATGCTATGTGGATGTTTTTACATAGTAAGTTCCATCTTATGGTTTGTTAAGTGTTGGGAATTTCATTGACATTGATGGCAAGGAAATTGATTTTGAAATGACATGTGTTTAATATGGCACATCCCAAGGAATCCATTGGATACTATCCCATGTAGCTTTAGTTGGTTGGACTTGAAGGCTATTTTCCAACTTACCACTCTTCCATTCTGTTGTTGTTGAGGTTTAGTCTATGAGATGAGCTCTGGAGTTTTTCTGGAACCCTAGTATGGACAAGGCCTTTTCCTGAGCAACTAGAGGAAACTATTGGTAACCATCTTATGACTTCAATTGGCAGTATAGTTTCTCTCATTGGAATGAGTATGCAAAGAAATTGGTTTAGTTTTGATATGTTCTCAAATGCATGGCTTACTATTTGAGTAATATATTTGCATGACTTTGTCTCGTCACTATTCATGTTAATTCCTTCATCCAACATAGCTTTCCAATTTTTTTTTTCTTCCTATGATTTGTTCTTGAGTTACATACAATTCATATTGTCAAATATTTTTTTGTTGTGGTTCAAAAAACATTTAAGGAATCATATAGCTCTCAAGGCCATAATGCAATCTCTAAAGTTCCATAATTCATGACAGTGATCTATATGAAACCCACTTTGAACCATTCACCATTCTTTTACCTTGCATGCATTATTATATCCCCATAATCTGAGCTAGGTTAATTTCCCTTTTGTTAAAATTGTTATACAATGGGTGAAAGAATCCCACTTGTCACTAGGTAATGGTGCCCCCTGTTCCCATCAACATAACATGTAACAATAAGGGTTTCATCAAAATAATTTACATGTTATTGCATGCCTAGTAGTCAAATCTCAACATTGACTTATATTCGAGCCATGAATGGTAAGAACATTTATTCACCCTCCTCATCATTTTATGTGGGGATATTTTGGTTTTTGGGTCCATTTTGGAAACCTTGCTATATGCCAACTCACTCCAATATATCTCTAATAGCTTGATGTTTTACCTATAACAACATTGCAAATATGTTTTCATGTCATGACAATTATTACCATAGAGTTCTCATTTACTGTATAATTACAAATATTTCTTTGAGGCCCATCAGTATTTGTGCAAATAGGCTCAACCTTTCCCTATGGCCAAGTTTCTAAATTAAGTTTTAAAAAAAATGTATTTCTACCTCCATGACAACTTTATTCATTGTCCATTCTTCATGGGCCACTTGTTACCATTCATTGGATGATAAAGATGTAATGCAAATTCTCTATTCTTAAATATGACCTAGCTTGGGCAATAATCAACATGTATATTTTTCTCCACATTGTATCATTTGATTCTTACCAAAACATTGATCCCATCATCATCATAATTCCAATTTCCATTACAAAAACTCCCTCCACATTTAATAGTTGCATGAATATGAGGAAAAAATTACAAAACAAAGTACACAACCTCACTTGTGGCCTATCCCACTTTCGACCAGAATTGTTCATTGTTATTTTGTGTGATATTTATGCCCCCCAAAAATGACTCAACGGGCCCATACTATCTATAGTTTGATTCTACTATACCTTTGAAAATATTTCAGTATAGTTTATCAATGTATATATATTCCCAATATATGGACGAAATGTTTTCATATTATAAAATGATTCCAGATGCAAACATGTGAATAGTTCTTGGGATAAAATATCTTTTATGTTTTAATAAAAGTCTTGGTTATCCATCCTTTTCCACCTATAGCCACTATATATATACAATTTATACTCCATAATCCATTGCACATTCATATGATTTCAATTTTATTCATTTTCATAAAGCTTCATTACAAAGACCTGTTAGACTATTTACATGGAAATATTTTCACTACAAAGTGCTTATGGATGAATAATTGCCCAAAATTATTTGACTCGGTTATCTTATTTATGTTGGATGCATACTCTATTCTATTTTTATCCACTGAATGCTACAATTATAAAGGAAAAGTTTCCTTTTTCTAGTCATACTTTATAATGTTGTAGTCTTTTCCATATTCATCATTCTTTATATAGATGCTTCATATAAAATATGATTATTGTTGTAGAGTCAAACATTTTCATGGCCATGAGAGTGCACACTTTCCTATTGTTAATACCTCTTTATCATAAATTTGTACATGAATATTGGCTCACTCATTTCTCTGACACATTATAGTGGAAGCAACTCACTCTTCTTTTCATGTACAAGCACCTTGTTCCTCATTCAATTCCTTTTATTTACCATATGTGTTTTTCAAGTCCCCAAATAGTTGTATTGGACTTGAGTCATGCATATCATTATTTTACTTTCTAATTATCTTGAGATTTAGGATGTTTTCTATGATGAGTTGTTTCCTCTTCTCAACAACATAAACTGATTTTATTTTTTTTTTGCAGTATAGGATCCTGGGTCAACAGAAGGAATTAGGGAACAAGGATAACTGTCTCATAGAGTGAAAACAAGAACATGAGAATCAGGTTCTCGATTCATTTAAATGCATACTCAAAGGAATTAAACTAGTTTACCCAATCTAGAAGGCCCTCCACCCACTCCCCTTTCTTCTCTTAAATTTCCACCACATCATGCAAGAATTATGGAAATTATTGAATAACACCCGCTTTTGCAGAAGTATTTACACCATGGCAATTGGAACCCAACCCAACTAAGCTAGCTATTGGAATTTCTCATTGGCCTTCTGCATCACATCAATATATCCCAACATTAATAGTTATGCCACATATCTCCTCAACACTTTCACACATCATGCCTTCTCTTGCATATTTGAGACCAATATCCTCCCCTCAATTGTGACAAGGAAATTGCACTTATCCTATATGCTTTTACATTCACCCACAAATGCCACCTTTGCTAATTCACACACTAGTACTTCTGGGGTAGAAGAATAAGGGAGGAGGGAGACCCATTTTCATGATTTCCATCCGAAAAATATGAGAAGGTAAGAGTGGTAAGAGAAAGCAGATTATTGGCTCAAACATTTATCCTGAGATCTCATGACTTACATGCTTTAGTTTGACTGCATGCTTTAGCTTGGCTATATTTTGGACATCTTTTCATACTTCAACATATGTTTATATTTTGGAAAACTACTTTATTTGGGTTATATATATTTTTTTTGATGACATGATAATCCATGGGAGGCACAAGGATTCGTTTATATTTTTATTCATGATATGAGAGAATATATTACACATGCATGATCTTGTATGGAATGCTTGATATTTAGAGGGGTGATAACACTTTTATAATGTCATATTAATGTTAATATTTTATTTTTATGGGAGTCACAAGGTTTTATTTTGGAATTCAATAGATGTGAGCATTGGTAGGGACCTCACCTATTAAACATGAATAAAATAATTTGAATACTTATTTCCAATGACCCTCTCCTGAAACTATAAAAAAGAAGAGAGTTTAATCTAATGAAGGAAGATTAATTATAAAATAGTTACCCTCCCCAACTGTCCAAGAAAAACTACAAAATCAATGAGATGAAAATTAAGGAGGGGATGGAAAGAGAGTGAGGAGTCGTATGCTTAACTCATAAAAGTTGACATTTTCCTTATACATTTATTTTGTTGAGTCCAAAGGGCTTAATTGTTTTGGTTGAAAATAGAATATCTTGAGTAGTGATAGGAAGGAAGTGAACACATCACATATTAACTGATCTTTTTAGTTTGTTCTAATTTTCTTGTAAATTTTATACTATTAGATGGTGTAATATATTCTACCAGTGCCAATCGATGCATATTTTGTGGAATCCTTTTGTTGATGCAATATTATCAAAGAGGTCCAAGCCATAGTTAGCAACTTTATTTTTCTTCTTTCATGGAACTTAGTTTCCTATGTATGGATATGTAATATCTTAGGCTTCTAAAGTTTTTTGTAGTCTAGATTTTCACATAAATTTGCAAAAGAAGTTGGTTGTGCTCATATATCCTTAGTAAGAAAATCAACATTTGACTATTCCTTTACTTAGCATCGATATCTTTTTTTCATTCTTGATTTTATGAAGATAATTAGTAGATTTTTAGCACATGTTGCTCAGTTATTAGTTGTATTGCACCATTTTATTAAGTACATGCATGGTATTGTGGCAAACGGTGTTCAACCATAAAATTTGGTTATAAATTTCTTAGCACAAATCCTTTTACAACATATTTTCTACAATTTTTGTTAAATTGTAAAGTTTTTATATTATATGATATTTTACTGCAAGTTATTAATTTATTTGTTGTATATATTTAGTCTCTTTCATTTTTTTATATTTACACCTTTGTACATAGTAGATATAACACCCAAGGATTTAAGAAACTGAGCTCCATTCCCATTATCTCACCTATCATTTTGAGATTTGAATGTGTTGTTAGAAAAGCATAGAAAACCCCACTCATCAATAACTTCCACCCCACCCCGAGTATTGCGCTATACCTGGAAAATTGTATAACATGTGGAGGTACCCATGTAATGAATATAACACATACCCAACATTTCTTATCAACACACCGAACATACCTTATCCACATACCCAACATCCCTTATCACTTATCCTTATCAAGACAATGTCTATAAAACAACTAATAAGAGCATGGAGGCCCTTTCCCCCAACAGAAAACATAACCCTCACATTGACAATGCTACTAAAAGTTCATAGTGTTGGCATAACAAATTAGATGGCATCTAAGGAACTTTACTCCCCTCACAAGACAATAGCATGCAGTAATAAGACATGCCAAGTAGAAGATAGCTGAGTGTAACTAGCAAGGACACACCCTAGTATCTCCTTACCATGTACACAAGAATTATGCTACTATGTTAGAATCCTTATGGATTTGGACACCAACCATGTCCTCACTACTCATTCAAAAGAATGATGTTCCATGGTGTCTATCCTAACATATTACATATTTCAAATGGCACACTCTTAAACATTGCAAAACACTAACACATTTATCCTAGTTGATGTTATATACCTTATATTTATCCTTGGATCCTTTACTTCTATTGTCTAAAATTCACATGGTCATGCACTCATCCATACCCCTTTAGGTCCCCACTCCATTGCTAGAGTATTTAATTTAGACACATTGGTGAGTTTCCATCATCCTTTTAATAAAACTGATTAATTGATAAACCTATCATTCCCTCACAAACTCATTAGGCTACCTTGCACCTACTCACTATTGAGCACATGGTATAATAGTGCCTCCCTTTTTCTTTTAGCCTCCTAACCCACCTTCACTAGTTAGTAGTGTACTAACCAAACATAAGTCAAAACCATTTAAGATAGTGAAGATATAATAGATGCCAAAGGCTAAGCCCTATCATAATTGGTCCTCATCTTCCAATTTTTTATTCTATGTGAATAGGTCACTTCAATCCTTCCATTTGAGGACACTTAATCCTCTAAATGCTTTCAGCCTCTACAGATTGTCAATCCACTAAAGGGATTGATTGAGAGTATATAATCATTTTGAGGAAAGTTTTAACAAAATTATAAACGTAGAGGATTTCATAGCACCTCAATGATAAATAATCTCTAAACAAAACATTTATAAGTGCAACTACTTGAAAAGGTTATAACTTGTAGCAAAGTTGTAGCTTCTCAAAGGATGAAACAAGCCTTATTCTTTACTACAGGTTTCAATTCATTCTAATGAGAAACAAGTTAATAAATTGAACACAAAACTTAACGTCTCTTGACATGATACTTTACTTATTTAAAAGGATATAAATATGGTTATGTTATTAACATTGGCCATTAAGAAATAGTAGAGACTACTCTACTACTAAAAAATAATAAATAATGAGCAAAAGATATTTTCGAGGAAAAACTTACAAGAGCATCTCCATTTCCCTAAAATATTCAAATGGAGGGTTGATAAATTGATACCGACAAGAGTGGTTCGTATAGCTAAGAGACTTGACTAGATTTGAAATTGTGACATATGGCCTCTCCATTGATAAAGACGGGTTATAGATGATGATTAACCATCTGAGGCTAATATTTGGAAATAAAAGACGAATATGAATATTAATCATGACTACTTATATATATATATATATATAATATATATATATATAAATAATATATATGCATGCATGGAGATTAGATTTCAAAGTTGGTTTAATGATGCTAATATTTTGCGACTTTGAGAAGGTAACCACTAATACCACTTCTAGGGACGAGTATATATATATTCACTTTTTCCCTCCATAGGTATGATGTCTTATTTAAAGAGTGAAATGTAAGAGTAAGAACATAGTGAGTGTAAGATAAGGAATGAAGAAAATAGGAAAATATGTGTACGAGGAGAAGAAGAGAGTAATAGTGTGGCTATGTAGATAACACTTCCCAATGCACAACTATTGTTATAATTATAGATGTTTGTGCTCAAGTCAATGCACTCAAAATGGGAAACACATGGGTTTACACCCATTTAATGAAAGTCTATGTCAAAACTTTTAGGTAACCACCCTCATTGGTGCAACAACACTCAAACACATGCAAGGTTGAGCTATTGGTCGAAATGTTCGACTCTAAGTTAACCTCACTAATGCCATCAATGAAAGAGATGTTGCAAGATTTATTATTATCAATTTTGAGACGTAGAGCCACCATCATGACCTTGAAGTGTTGTTAAACTAGTTGCATATGCTGGTGAATAACATGGGCATGAATGGAGACATCCTAGTTGTTTGACACATGCATCCACTTACCAAAGTACTTAGTGTAGCTTCAACATTTGGCCAACCATATTAACTTTCACATAGTCATTTTGGGTGAGAAAATTTCTCTCCAATAACATGGAAAACAACTTATTAGAATTCACTGTGGTTAAGTGCATTCATGACATTATTGATAATTGACTACTAACACACAAATGGAAGAGAGTAACTGTAACTTATTGATCCCTTTTATCTAATTACCCATGTACTTATCGCCGGCCCTAAGCCTTTTTATTCCTTCACATACCCTAACAACAACATAATGAAACTCCAACTTTTAGTGTATTAAGAAAATTGCACCCCATGATTTTACTACTAATTATGTCCCTGTGTTATGGAACCGTTTCGTATCCTCTATTACATTCCACTCCTTCTTTTCAAACACTAAGTAATCCTCAACACAACATTATTCCAGTGATAATGCTCCATACACAAATTACTTTCTTAATGGACAAATCATAACGTTGGTAATTTTATGGCATTTGATATATGGTCTTCTAATCAATAAAGGTTGATACAATGTTAACATCTAGAAATTCACTTTAACCATTCTAAGTTAAAATCCAACGGCCACTGCGAAAAAACCATTGTGTAAGTTCCCTGCACCCGTACCATATGTCCACATTCCATCCCTTTCCTTGTGGTCAAAAGGCTTCATTCTTCTTGAAATTCCCCCTTAGCAATATGTGAGTCTTTGAGAATTTATTCTGTACCTCATTCATATAGTTAACACGTGATCTAAAGAGTATTATATATACCCATCCAAACGATCAATAAAGCTCTCACATTAAACACACTTAGAAGGTGTGAAGTTTGACATATTGCTTGATATTTGACATATGCTGGTTATTCATTGACGAATGAAGGAAAAGTGTTGCAGAAACGTGTAAGCAATAGAAAAAAATAATGTGAAGGAATATAGTACAACACATCAATTTGTTGTAGACTTCTAATTAAATTATAATCAATAACAACCTTTCTTTCATCGAATGGGAGAATAACACTATAATCAATACGCTAAATTTTCAAAATGACGTTACAACTGATAAAAAATATTATTATTTGAAAATGCTTAGTTTTCAAAGGTCCCACATTAACCATGTGCACATCATTTTCACTGAAATGCTTTTCAGTTTGCAGTGCACGTTGACTTTTGTGTACACAATAGATAGGCATGAATATATTTTTGTATGACACACATGGTGCATCCGTACAAATTTAACAATATTTTAGGATGAATATCATTTTTTACATATTTCACTAGTCAATTTTGATGAGAAATATCGAATTTTGTTTAATTTTAGATAACTAAAAGTACAGTTTGAACATTCCCTTTTTTGGAATTTTTCTAATCATTTATATAAGAAATAAAAAATTGTAATTATGGGTGGAAATTGCAATTTTTCAAATTTAAGTGTAGAAATGGATTTAGTGACTTGAAAACCCCCTATTGCATCTAGATTAAGCAATTTTGATAATTTATATTTGCAATTCCAATATTTCTTGTAAAATTTGGGTCATATTTTGGGACAAAGAAATTAGAAATATGTACCCAAAAAGTATTCGAAAATGTAGAATGTTTAGATTGGTGCTAACTACAAAGATTCATAGCAATGCCTATCCATAATGATAATATTCGTAGTCTTAATAGCTTTCAAAAGAGGGAAATAGGTTATCACTGTTCTCAAGTTAAACTTAATGATCTTAAATGGGTTTTAGAGGTTGAACAATTGGTTTTAGTTCATTATTTTCATAATCTAGTTTTGAGGTGACCCCAAACCATTTTAGATGAGTTTCAACTATATGCTAATTAGTTCTCATCTAATATTTCCTTGATTTGACTTAGCAAGCTTCTTTGTAACATGGAAAGAGCTCGTCAATGTTCCTTTTCATTCTATTACAATAATGGAGGGGGTGGGGAAATGGGCATAAAACTAGCACTTTTGTGGTTGTCCCCTTACTATGATGGTGAGGTCTACCTTTAGAGCAATAAGACTTGGTATAGTGAGCCAAAGGGGTAGGGAAGCAACATGAGGCTTCTTTCTTAGTGTGACATGTCCCTAGAACTCCAACACCTATAGAAAAAGTGTGATGCCCATGTTTACCTTTTCTATCTAGATGGTTTTCTAGGGTCACCTCATATTAGGTTTTGATAATTACCATTTTCAATGCTTGGGTCTTGAAGTTTTGATGCAATTTTCCGCGCCTTCCCATGCATATTTCAAAATCTTCTTGTGTAATTGAAAAGAAGCTAGATTAGTGTGAATATTTTCTTTCGAACAAATTAAAGAAGACTTGATATGGAGGAAGGAGTAAAAAGTGATGGATTTGACAAGGTTTCCTTTTTTTTCATACAACTCAATTTTGTCTAGCTCGGTATCACAATCATTATTTGTTAGGGTTAGGGTTTCTACAACATAGGGTTTTCACCCATAGAGATTTTTAACATTAGTATAAACATAGTTTCAACCTATCTTTATGGATTTTTATAGGAATGAGTATAGAAAACACATATCTTTATCAAAGTCATCTTCTACCATTTCAACCATTATGCTTGCATAATGTTTTTCATCATTTCTTGGTAGTTATTTTTTATTGTATCCCTTAGTTTCTTTTTGTGTATCGATGTTATATTTCATTTGGTTCTCAACCTAATTTATATTATTAGTACGAGAGAAATATACTCTCTATTTTTTCAGGCATATCCCTTGGCATAAGCTAAAGTATAAGGCATCAATATTTGAGTTAATCAAGGTCAATGAAGATCTTCCTCTCCACACCATGCATCCTCACATGGAGGAAAAGAGTTGGACCTTTAGAAATCAAGGTTGGTGAAGGTCTTCCTTGCTAGGCCATGCAAAATCACATGGAGGACAAAAGGAAATATGAGAAACTGGGAGATCCTATCAAACTATTGCTTTAAAGTTATAAAGTAATAGAGCAAGAAAATGATGAATCATTTCCGCCATATATTTTCATGCGTCAAAAAAACAATGTAGGCATCACCAAGAAGTCATTTCAATATAGTAATGCCATCCTTCAACATACAAGTATTTTATTTTGATATCTTTTTGTTTGAAGGAAAGATACATGAAAAAGCTTTAGACTGGTGGTTAGATAATCTAGAGGGTTATTTCTCTACTCA
>APFE030943645.1:0-16303 GCA_000404065.3 Pinus taeda | reverse complement strand
TTATGCCCTTCATATTTTACAAGACAAATTAGGCATTAGGTATTTTAGGGAACACTTCAATCTAAAATACCATAATGCCTTACAATATACATCTAAATAAAATAATACATTTAGGACATTTGTTTCTATGGAGAAATTTATTATTTAGTCATCAAGATTGAAGACTTTTTTGAAATATGGGAAAGAAAGAGATCAAGGAAAGAAATCATTTTTTTCTTTTTGATAACTAAAATTACAAGTTTAAACATTCTACTTTTTTAATTTTTTAACAATTGTTGAGAATTCAAAAGTGTAGTTATTTGTGAAATTGTAATTTTTCATTACTTGAAGTATATTCCTAAATGTAAAAAAGGATTTAATGCCCCAAAAAACCTCTATTGCATTTGGATTATGAAATCACAACAACTATCTGCAATTATTTTCAATTTTTTGCTATATTTTGGGAAAATAGATAAAAGAATATGTGCCCAAAAAATATTTAAAAGAGTGGAATGATTATACTATTGCTGGCTACAAGGATTCATAATAATGCTTATCCATAACAATAATATTCATAGTATTAATATTATTTAGAAGAGGGAAGTAGGTTATCATTGTTCCTAAGGTAATGTTCAAAGATCTTAAATGACTTTAAGAGATTGAATACTTGGTTTTCATGCACTATATTCATAATCTAATTTTGAGGTGATCTTGAACCATCTTACATGAGTTTGAAGTCTATGATAATAATTTCTCATCCATTATTTCCTTGATTTGACTTAGGAAGCTTCTCTCTGACATGGAAAGGGATAGCCAAACTTCCTTGTCATTCTATTACAATAATGTAGGGGGTGAGGAAATGGGTCATAAAAGTGGGCCCCTTTTGTTTTTCCCCTTACTTTTCAGCTAACTTGATGGTGATGTCTACCTTTAGAGAAACAAGACTTGGTATAGTGGTCCAAAGGGGAAAGGAAGTATCAAAAAGCTTATTTTGCAGTATGACATGCCCCTAGAACTTTGACACCTAGAGAAAAAGTGCCACAACCATATTTACCTTTTTCTTTAGATGATCTCTAAGGTTATCTCATTACATTTCCCCACTTACCATTTTCAATATTTTGGTCCTACACCTTTGATGCAAAGTTTTTTGGCATTCCTGTGCATATTTCATAACCTTGATGTTTAAATGAAGAGCATCTAGATAAATGTGCAATTTTTCTTTCCAACAAATTAATGAACACTTGATACGGATGAATGAGAAAAAAAAATATTTGACAAGCCTTTCCCCTTTTCATACAAACCAATTTTTTCTAGGTCAGTATCATGCTAATTATTAATTAGGGTTAGGGTTTCTAGAACTTAATATTTTTACCTTTTATCTCTTTTTAACAGTAGTATAAAATATAGTTTCAACCTTTTATTGTGGGTTTTTCTAGGAATGAGTGTAGAAAACACATCTCTTTATCAAAGTCATCTTCTACCATTTTAGCCTTTTTTCTTGTATAAAGATTTTCATCATTGATTGGTAATTTAGTAATTGGTTTTCATTGTCTCCCTTAGTTTCATTTTTGTATTAATATTATCTTCCATTTGGTTCTCAACCTGATCTAGATTAGTCATATGAGAGAAATATCTCTTGGTATAAGGTTAAGGTACATGGAGTTAATATTTGAGTTAATCAAGGTCAATGAAGATATTCCTCTCCAAACCATGCAACTTCAAATGGAGCATAAGGGTTGGGCCTTGAGTTAACTATGTTTGGTGAAGATCTTCCTCACTAGACCATGCAACTTCACGTGGAGGGGAAAAGGAAATAAGACAGTGGGAGATCCTACCAAGTTTTTTCTTTGAGGCCCTCAAGTGATAGAGGTTCACAATGATGAATCATTAACCCTAGATATTTCTATGCCTCCCAAAAGTGACATATGAACTTTCAAGGATTCATTTCAATATAGGAACACCAAACTTTAAGGTATAAGGGCTTAATTTTGATATCCCTTTATTTGAATGAAAGATAGATTAAAAAATATTTATATAGGTGGTTAAATAATCTCAAGGGTTATCTCTCTACTCATAATTTTTCCAATAGTGAGAAGATTACTTTCATGGACCTAAAATTTCTTTGTGATCTCAAAAGTTTGTGGGAGACTTGTTGCATGCAAGCTTTTGGATCATATGAGAAAGGACCTAGTTGGGGTGGGAGTTTTTATTTTCAATGCCCTCAAGGATGAGTATTTCCCTTTTTGAAACTATGTATATTAGTGTAGCAAATGGACATTTATCTTGTACTAGGGTAATGCTCTACTATTCTAAAGTAACCTATACTTTTGAGACTTTACAAGAAAAATTGGGCATTAGGGAATTTAGGTAACACTTCATTCTAAAATAACATAATTCCTTACATATATACATCTAAAGAAAATTGAAGGTTTAGGACATTTTCTTCTATGGATCAAATTATTGTTTAGCCATGAATATTTAGAAAAAGTTTGAAACCAAGGGAAAAAATTGATCGGGGATAGAAATCAACCACAATAAGGGTAAATGAAATCTTAATTTGAAAATGAAAGGCATTGTCATGATAACAAAACTCAAAACAACCATTCAAAGTAGCATACTAAAAAATGAATAATAAGTCAAATGACACATATGAATGTGCTGCTACAATATACTTCATTCATCATCGTCGCTTGTATTTAAAGAAAAATAACAAGTTTGCATGATGGGCCAACAAACACTCTTGGGGGTGATCTACCTTGTATTATATTTGCATCACAATATGATATTTAAATTTCATTGTGTACCTTAGTTTGCATTGTCATAACATCAAATTCTACATTATTATAGTGAAATCGACATCATGTTAAAGATCACATATACTATAAAGTGACCTATTTTTGTACTTGCATAAAAGGTGTGTTATTTTCAATAGATTTTTGTTATGGAAATCTATATGGGCTTATCATAGTGTTTGATTCTATCTAATGGGTGATATATGCATTAATATGCATACATTATTTATTTTTTACATTGAGTTGGCATCGAATTTGAATTGTGCATGTTGTTTTATAAAATTAGAACAACATTAGAATTTTTGACATTAGAACATTGTCTTAGTAACATGTTTGCATCTTTATCATATTTTTCACATTATGTAGACATGACATTTACATCCTATACATGTTAGGTGTGGTGGTAATCTTTGTATACTGTATCAATTATGAATTTATATTATTATGATTGTGATTATTATTAATTATTAAAAATATTGTTTGTTTGTAATTTTATGATAATTGTAGTAGTTATTAAATTATAATTGATGAAAAATTTATTATTTATCTTCATTATTTTAGAGTAATTAATTATTATATATTGCAATAATTATAATGAGTTATTAATTTCAATATCTTGGGGGGAATTAATATTACTTTAATATTTAAATATGAATCAGATTGACTATTACTACATCTATTTACTTCACTAAAATTCAATTAATTTTACACTATCAAAGAAAAAAACATGTATCCATAAACTCAATAATGAAATTTTATTGCACTAAATTCATTAATTCTACATAATGAAAAAAGATAAATGTATAAAACACACTTATGATCTTTTAAATTAAATTAGAAAAATAACCACATGTAATCATTTTTTCTTATAACAAGTGGTACATTCTTACAATGAAGGAAGTTTTGAAAATTTTTATATACATCATTGTATGAAAATATACCTACCCATAAAAAAAAATGAAATGAATTTAATATGATATGTCAATTGAACTGTTTTCAATTCCCTCTTCAACTTATAAAAACTCCTTATCTTTCAACATAGAAGAATATAATAAAATAACATATATAATTGTTAACATTTAACAATGTACCAAAAGACGTATATAATGATAAAAAAGAGTTAGATTGTAATTACGATACTAGAGATAGAGCTCATTAGGCTTAGTTCAATATGAGTATAAGTCTAATCAACTATGATGTTTACAGTAGTGCATATATGATGAGAATTACATACTCGTTATTTCACCTGTTTGATTACTGTGAACCAATCTGATCGATAAAAGTTGTCAATACGGTATGATTGTTGTCGCTGGTTTGGAAAAATATTTGTGTTGTCAATTGATTTGGAAGAGGATTATGAATAAAATGAAATGGCTTATTGATAGCCTTCTACATAACATGTTATCAGTATAATGGAAAAAGTAAGAAGTGGAGAACCATGCTATGTAGTAATTTTGCTATAGAACTGGGAAAGAACTAAAACCATTTTCATATTTTTTTATATAATATGGAAATATGAAGCCATATGAAGATAAAAATTTGGATTGTAGTGAGATGACACATATGTACATTTTCCAAAAAAAAATGATCCTTAGATTTAGCAGGTTACTCCTCAAAAACATGAAATGACTATAAATGTAATTCAATCATAACTTGATTATACACTGCCTATTTATTGACAATGAAACATTGGTAGTAGTAAAGGAACTTATCTCCATATTTTGACCAAATTTCAATTGAAAAATCAATCTTTTGACCACTAAAAATTCCAAAACATAATCGGATATGTTTGGGATATGGGGAAAGAGAGGCTTGAAGCCCAATCATCTTAAAAAATCCATAAAGATAGGGGAATTTAAGGTAAAGCCAAGAAAGAGGAACGTTGAAGGAGAAATAATGGTTTATAGAGAAATATGAGAGAAGATAGAATGTATGGTTGATTGTTTTAATGCCAACATGGAGAAAAAGTCACAATCTAGAAGATGAATGGACTATCAAGGTAGACAATAAGAAGTTTTTTTTGTTACTTACTAGAATTGAAAAGTTATACAGAATGACATTAGACTTATTGATAAAAATTATAATTTTCCCTTAATGGTATTGTAATATGAATATGGTTATAAGATTAATTTAAAGCCTCATTATAACCATTATTCATTTGTTTCCCAAGATTGGTTTTCTAGTGTAACATTGTAATTACCCTAGAAAGAAGCCTAGAGACATGTAATAAAAAATCTCTTCCTTCATCTTCCAATATTCCATTTAAGGTAGAAGTGAAACATGAATAGTTATGATGACGAAGATAATGTTAAGAATTTGATTAAGTAGTTGAAGTAATTAGAAAATTACTTTGATATCTATAAAATAAATGAATCACAACAAAGTTATTTGTCCCATTTGAATATGTATGAACATGTTATATTGATATAAAAGAGATATGTAGATTCCTTGAGGTGAGGGAAAAATCTCATGGCTACAAAATGTAAGGATTTCAAGGAGTTGTTGAAATTGTAGTTCTATCACATATGGTATGAAGAGGAACAACTCATGAAATAATAAACTTTGACAAGAATGAGGACATAGTGTATAAGAACACACACCTACGTTTGAGTGAAAAGTCTTTAGGTTGGGTATCATTTTCAAAGGGGTTGGGGTAGTGATGAATTAACATTGCGGAATGTAGAACCATATTTGAAGGTAATTGTAGTTTCCAAGTGTGAATATCATAGTTGGGGAAAGCAAAAGTCTCTCTAAATGGAGATGAACTTTAGAAATGGGAAACAACAAAAGGATTAAGATGAGACTAACAAAACAAAAGCATAAAAAAAGTTCACAATCATAATAATAAAGTGAAATTATCCCAATAGGAATTGCAATCAGTATAATGTGCATGAGAAAATAGATGAGAAGCATTGGAAGCCTCATTTGGAGGTAAATCTAAGCTTGTATAAATATATCATGGGGAAACATAAGTAGAAATCACCTCCAACATTGATGAAATGATGGTATCTTTCAAAAATGAAGGGAAATTGGAGATAGAAATACATTGTTCCAAATAAAAATATAGATGCGAAACTAGAAGATAAATATTTTGTTTGATAATGGTTCATAATATAATTATATTATTGAATCCTTAGTAGACAATTTTGCTCTAGAAACTTATAATTAGTACAAACATGTTTATTTTTTTGTATTAAAGAGAAATCTACCATGATAATCACTACGAGATGAAGATCATGTTTTCCATTAATGCTTGTTGATCAGTGGTTATCATTGATGTCAACCCAAGTAGCACCAAGGGCTAACCCGATCTTGCATGGGAATTTTGACTTGACAATTCATCTTATTCAAAGTCAAGGATCTTCTATATGGGTTCTAATCGTTGAGATGTTTTTGTTGATAGATGACTCACCACGTATTTCTTCACGGTTTGAGAGTTATTCATGTCTGAAGTTAGTAGCCCCAGTTAGTGGGATAAAAGCCTATGGGGTTCTGACATGGAAATCATCGTTGGTTGTGGTCATTGAATAGTCAATAATTAATAATTTTTTATGCTCCTAAAATCCCTCCAACATTCACTTGTTGAGGACTCTCTCAACTCAATAGATTTCTATAAATAGTGACCATCATATCCTCCTCTAGTAAGCACTTTTCAATGAACTATCTTGTGAGAAGACCTCTGTAATTTTTTGGCCCTCATGAGCTTCTAATGCAAGATATGTTGCAGGGAATTTAAGGTTTTGTTGAGGTCTAGTTAGGGCACAAAATTATGATCAAGTTTGAAGGTTTGTTTTGAAGCAAGTTTATAGCCTTGGATTCTAAAAAGTTGCTGCTTCAAACAGGTCATCGTGGAATTTTCGTTATAAAGGTTTTTCTATGAAGCTTCAGAAGATACAATTAAAACCCATTTGAGCTAAAATCATCATGAACCATGTGACTGAATTTTAGATCTTGGTTCACTACATTTTCAGAAATATGATCTGAGGAAGTTAGGGTTTTTGTAGGCTCCTGAATTCCATTTCAAACAGGTGACCACGGGAAAATCACCATAAATTTCTCTATGAGTATTGGATTCAAATTTTGTAAATAGTGACAGAACAAGGACATAATTTAGTGTGTTAGATATTGTTTTTAGGGTTGAAGATCAAAACAAGGACACGTGGAACTTCGTATTAGTTCACTCTACTAGATTAGCCAATAATTAGGTCATTGTGGGAGATTGGGAATAACTCTTTCTTGAAGAATCCAATCTCGATCCGACCCGTGGGGTTGGAAAGAGGACCCAGAAGGCTACTATAGGACGAAATTTCAGACCTTGGAGATCTGAAATTACATAGATACACCATATTGAATATAGAGCACCTAGAAGGCAAGAAAAAGTTTGCATTCAAGGAATATTGCAATAAGAACCACACATCAACAGTCAAGGGTAAGTCTAATACAATAAGGTATGTAGGATTAGTTTTTTCATTTGAATTTTGAGTATCATCTCTGACATATGTTTTTTTAGGAAAACTTAAGTATATTGTTTTGTATTTGTTTGGGTCTTGCTTGCTAATGCATGTGCAGGAAGTGTTAGTGTCAGTATTTGCATACTGCCATCAGTGATAAAAAATCCTCTTTTCATATCATATTAGCGTCCAACTCTGAAATTTTTGTCATTCCATTAGGTTGTCATGAAAAAATATGGTCACTAAAGGTTGAATTAGGGTTTCCTTGACTCCTTTTAGAAATTTACCCGTTGCTGGCTCATTTCAACCTTGTTGAGTATCCATTTTCCATCAATTTAATGACATCATGCCATCACATCAGTCATGTCATCTTGAAATTCAGTCCTTCAAGGTCTCATTAGGTATTTTAGGGTTTTTCAAGCTTTCATTAGGTCATTAGGGTTTCCAAGGTTCCAATAAAACTCCATTCCATTGCATAAGACCAGAAAGTAAAGAGTGATCAAATAACATCTCTTCACCATGTGAAGATGATTTGTAAAGAGAAATTCTTATTTCATGATGTAATTTTATGTTCACTATATGTAATAAGTATTGTTCCTAAGCTGCCAACTCAATCTCTATATGCCAACTTCATTAAAGCAAAGTCAAATTCAAAGAGTTCTCAAAGACCATCAAAAGATCATTTTTTCAAAGGAAATAGTCAAGTGAAATGGTAATGTTTCCAAAAGTTAAGTGAATTCCAAAGGGACTTGTCTTTTCCCAAGGGTGTCCAAATCATCATTTTCCACAAGCACTAAACCTTAATTTCGTCTCCCATTGAGCTAGGGTTTGCTATGGAATTAGAGATATCTAAGCAGAGGAGGCTTAATGGAGGTCATATCAGCAAGTATGAGGCCACTCCAACTCATAAACATCATGTCTCCATCATTTTTCAATAAGTCATTCCAAGGGACAAATAATTTGCCACACATAGGACTAGTTTTGCTTCAAAGTTTGTTTCCAACCAAATAGAGATGAATTTTACAAACGTGAGAGACTTTTTTGTCCATAATAGTCCAAGGATGAAAAATGTCCTTCCATTTTTCCACAGGTGTTATGGTTTTGGAGAAATGTCAAAATACAGTTGCTACAAGAGAGTTGTTGCACTTTTGGAGTGAACTTGGAAAGATCATTTTTTCTTTGAGATTTATTGTCCAACTGACTTTCTTGATGGGTCAAATGATAACTATATAAAAATAGTTTTCCAATGAGCTATGATGAGCTCACTTTTGAGTTGCATAAGACCTCCAAAAGTTTCCTTCAATATCACACTTCATTTTTGCTCCCTCATTCTTAACTTTTTGACCAGTGTTGGGAGAACTGATTTTTGATGAGCTATAAATGATCATTTTCAGCACTTGATAGGTCCATTGTGTAGCCAAGAGAGAGCACTTCCCAACGAGCTATCATGGGCTCAATTTTGACTTCGGAAAGGCACTCAAAAGTTGGTTTGTAGATGGAGATGTACACTTCCTTCTGGTGCCCAGCACTTGCTAAATAGAGCAAGCGCTACACATAGCCTTCTGGCGTTGCACACTTCCTTCAGGTGTTACGCACTTGCTAGAGAAAGGGCACACTTCCTTGTGGCACTGCTCACTTGTCCAAGAAATCCAGAAATGCTTCCAGACTTCACCAAATCACCTCAAAAGCTCCACCAACCTTGTATTCGACCTCCAACAAGTGAGTAATTGATAAGATAACATTCTCCTTCTTCATATAGTCATTCTTATGGTGTTTTCAAAGTTTATTGAATATTTGGTGTTATTCTCACATCAAAACCCTAGTATCTCCCTCAAAACCACCCTTGAATTCTCAATTCCTAAATTTCAACTCCCCTATACTGTCATACACTCCCCTACATTTTCATTCCCTATCCCTAAACCCATCTCCTTCAATTTCCCTTCCCCATTCCTTACTCCTAAAAAAACACATTCCAACAACCTAATACCTCCCTAGGGTTTGACATTAAGACACCATGACAGAAGAATAAAACATACCATACAATTCATTGATGAGGTAAAATACATCACAACTCAAAGGGACGCAAAAAAAGCGAAGGTTTTGTTAGAAGAGACACTTGAGAAGCATGGTTTGCTTGAAGAGCAAGATGAAAAAGCACGAAAAATAAAACCTAGGACTAGAGGGCTGAAAAGAGCTCTATAACTAGAGAGACAAAAGGAGGCTAAGCTTGAAAATCAGCTCACATGGAATGAGCATTTTGCTATCATGATTAATGAGAACCAGGAACATTGGATTGACAAGGTAAACCAACATTTAGAGAATTTCCTAGACAAGGCCAATCAAGAAAATGACATTTAGAGGAAAATGGAAAAATATTATGTCAACAGAGAAAGAAATGCAAGGGAAAATCTCAAGACCGCTAAGGCAAAAATTGAAACCCTAACTCACCAAGAATAGAATAAGAAGCTTGATATACTTGTAGAGGCTTCACTCCATGCCTAGCCACACCAAATATCAAATCCTTGACCAATTTTGAAGCCTCTTGGCACATTTTAGAAAATATATATTTTCTGTGTTTTTTAGGAAATTTAAATATTAGTTGCATGGTCAAATGCGCAACGCCCTAGGCACTGCGCACTTTTTTGTGACACTTTTTGGAGAAATGGAAACCAACAATGGATGCATAAAGACCAATACATCTAGCAAAACCATGTTTCCAGCCTTGGTTTGCAAAACTGGCAGGTGAAAATGATAGAAAACAAGAAAAAAATCATGTTTCTGCCTCATTTTTGGCCCAGGCACTGCACATTTGACCAGTCTTGGGAGAATAAAGTTTGGGAGGGTCAAATTAGGTCCATTTTGGAAACTAAAGGCATATTTGGAAACTAGACATGACAAGATTTCGAATGAGCTATCCTAGGCTCAATTTGGACACCGGAAAGACAGTCAAAAGTAGTCTTCAACATGGAGGGTGCACATACCACTGTGAGGGCATGCCTGAGAGAAAGATGGGGCACTTGACAGTTTGCTTGATTTTTCACTATTCTTCTCTAGATTTGATTTTCACATATGGAAATCAACGTTTTAATGATGTAATTGACATTGTAAATGTAATTATGGTCTTTTAATATTACCTAGGGGCAAATATGTTAGGTTAATAGACTTCATCAAGTAAAATGAATCAATTTCAGTGTAATTAGGGATGAGTCACTTTGACCACCCTACACTCTAGCTATCAGTTCAGTTTTTGGTGGAACTTCTCCTCTTCTCATGGATTAGACCCCTGAGGTTGGGAGGAGTATTGTTTTTTTTTGTCTGTATATTTCCCTTCATCACTCTTTTCAAAGGTTGGACTCAGTTGGATGTTGTACTAGTGATCAAAGACACTATTGTATTAGATTTTGGCCAATATTAATAGATGAGTTGTAACTTTTTTCTTTGGGATACATGTTGTATGGATGTTTATAATTGTTTCTTCTTTGTTATCATTTATATGAATGTTTTGTAAGATCATAAACCATTTTATGTTTGTTATATGGTAATTTTCAAGATGATAGGTAGAATGCATGTTTTCTCATGCTCTGTTTTGGGTATGCTATCATAATTTGTCCATTTTTCTTCAGTTTAGGAAGAATAAATCTCCTATGCTCTTCCTAACTCCTCATCAGTCTTAAACCATCTCACCAAATCACCCTTTAAGTGCTAAGCCTCATGCCTACCTTGCCCTTTTGAATGTCTACAACCAAATCTGATTTTTCCTGACCTAGCCTCTTTGACCTAATACCCTCATCCAACAATAACCCCCCCAAATCAAATCAAAACAACCTCTACACTTTATAGCTAGCCTGAATTCCTAATCCATCCAACCCTCTTGGCTGTGATTCTTTGGAGAGAGCCCTCTCTGGCCTGGTAGGGCTAGCTACAAAGTCAAAAGTTTGGTATGTGGTTGCCTCAGCTGGACTCTTCCTCAGCCTTGGAGATTCGAAGGAGTGATAGTAGGAAGGATGACACTTTAGAACAAATCGGACAGATACTTGAAGGACATGCAATGCCAAAGTACCATTAGTTGAAGCAAGCATAACAATACCTTAGCAGCTGCAAGTGATCTAAGAAGCAATGTCAAGTCAAGTGTCAGGTCTCGTCAAAAATCCAGTGTTGTAAAAGAGTCGTCATTGTAAATTTGTAAAAGAGCCATCATTGTAAATTTGTAAAATAACCATCATTGAAAGAGTCATTATTGTAAAAGAGTCAATCTACCTAGATTCAAACAGGCATTGTTGGGAAGTATAGGAGTCACTGTTAGGATGATTTCATGGTTGGGTTGCAGGTCATAGTGTGATTGGGTGTTCGGTCAAGTACAATAAAGTCATTGTAAATCATATTGTATCGTCGATCATTGTCCCTGGTATGGGAGTCCACATTCTTGTCTCAATTATGATCATTACAGGCTGGTAGGGAGGTGTTAGGCTGGTGCATGAATTCACCTAGAGGGTGGAGCCTGTGAACACTTCAGGGTGGTAGGTTGGTCTAGGATGTTGGGGAATCCATTCAGTTGACTACTAAAGAAACCAGGGCATTGGTGCGTCCTTCTAGTGGAAGATGGAGAAGAATGATTTTCTAGAATTCTATGAAGTTGTAACTTTCATTTCAATTTGGGCTAAACGTTAAAAGAATTTATTCGAAAAGCATTCGGTGGTTCTTAACCTGGAGGGGGTTTTCCACCTAAAATTATTGTAGCTATTGTCTTTTATTGTTTACCATTGTTACTGGATAAACATTAATAATAATTTAATATTAACTAATGCTTTGAAATGATTTAAAAGTTCTAATTCCTAAGGAATATTGATTCACCCCGCCTCTCAATATTTCCAACAATTGGTATCAGAGCTTGGTTCCTTCAATAGAAGTCTAACAACTGGAAGGAGATCATGGAGTATACTAAGAATAGAGTTCCTTTGTTCAATGGAAATAACTATGCACTTTGGAGTGGAAGAATGTGTTAGGTTCCTATACCAATAGGTTTCATCTTTCATGATTGACAGTGGAAGGGCTAAATATGTTCATCATTGCAGGATGCAAAGGTTCCATATTTTGTGTACATGCTATGAAAATTAAAAAATGAAAAGAGGGTATGCCTTAAAAGAATAATCAAAAGGCAAGAAAATCAAATGGTCAAGAGAAAAGTGAAAATGAACCCCAAACTAAAGACCAGGAAAGTGGCCAGTCAAAATGCCACTACTATCTTTTGGGCAGTATCATACTCTACAAATACTGCTGCTAATCATACTTGATGGATGGCCCAATAGTCTAAACTAGACCATGCCATGTTTAAATTCCTTGTTGTAGAATAGAGAATGTTTCCTGTCCAAACAGCTCAAGCTTGGCAGATGACTAGCTAGGTAGAGAAATGAAGGTGCCCAACTGCTTAATCTGGGTCCTTGGAAGAAATAAGGGTACATTTAGTTAGGAGGGTAGTCAAAAGAAAAGAGAACAATCAGGGTCTGCTAATTCAAGTGAAACCACTTCAAATGAAGAAAAAATGTTAGGATTACTAGGATGGGTAAGTAGTGCAAGGTTGCAGAAATGGAGGGCCATCACCAATTGGCTTATCAAAAACAAAGGCTCATTCCACTCAGGGTATTGGCATCAAAAGTAGATGGTGGAGGAAAAAACATTGGAAGCATGTCCAATTTCCTCTATTTTCCCCAAACATCATTTACTAACACCCCCAAGGACCTTGAGATCTGCTCAAGTGTCCAGTTCCACTTCAGTTCATGACAAGCTACTGGGTCAAACCATGAAGTTTAATCATGAAAAGAAGCCACATTTTTTGTGTAAAAAATCCCTACTGTCATTTCATTTATCTTCAATTCCTAATTTTTACCTCTTAGAACTTAGTCTTTACCCCTTCTCTCACCTCACAAAGTCATATTAACCACTGATGTACTATTTAGCTCCCTAACTACCCCCCTTCCCTAATTCTATTAGAATCTATGAAAAAATTCCCAAAAAATATGTATAAATACCCTCCCCCTAGCACTATAGCTATATAACCCTTCCTTGGGAAATATTAACCCATCAAGGGTTAGTATTAGCCCCCTTTGACCCTAAACTATGGTTTTTTATCAAAAAACTATGGTTAAAAGTAAAAAATTCCAAAGCCCCGCCCTCATTAACCCCTTTACCCCTTTTTCCACCCAAAATACATTCATTATAATGTTTTTTAATTAAAACATTTATAAGGGAGCGCCAATTAACCCAAAAAACCCAAAAACCTAATGTTCATAACCCACCCCCGCGCTTAATTTATTTAAATGTATTAATATAATGGGCGGGTCCCCCTCTGTTAATGCGCTGTCACATCAGGTTCGCCGCCCACCATCCGATCTCCGACCCCACTCATCCAACGGTGGGCGGTCATTTCTCCACAGGAGTTGCCCGACCTTTTGTGTCCGGGGGATTGGCGGTATTATCGCCGTACCCCCGCCACGCGTCGGCCTGCCGTGTTGTTCGGAGCCCCCCCTGAAATCACTTACCACCCTAAGGGTCACCGGGGAAACCACTTACCGCTCATCCCCCGCGCTGACGTCACGCCCCTGTCGGCGTGACGTCACCCCGCCTTTTCCGCCATCGTGCCTCCACGTCACATCCACGTCGCCTGTCTACCTGTCCACCCTGTCACTGTGTCACTGCCACCTGGCCACCCACGTCAGCTGCCACGTCACCCTGTCATACCCAGGCCCATGATGACATCAGCATGATGTCATCACCAAAAAGGCACCAAAGGGCCAAAAATTCATAAAAAGATGCAAAATAACTGTTATTCGTCATTTTCATTCGTCGTTTCCGGAGCGCCTCTACATGTGAAAACGTCATTCAATGGTCGAAATCCAAAATTCACCCACCAAAGTTGTTGCCACCCTCATCATCGACCCAAGTACCTGCAACCAATCCAGTTCGACGCCTCCTACACCATAAAAACCAGGTATTTTCCACATGCGACCTTCTTTACCCGTATTTCTCCTATTGTTCTCCTAAATTCCTGCAAAAGAACTCTGCTAAAAGTTCCTCACTGCTAAATTGTCCACTAAAGAACACTTAAAAACTTGGTTAAACCCCTACAGGACAAAACTCTGCAAGAAACCCGTGCCCTTATGTAAATTCACCATAAAAGTAATCGGAGAAGCCAAGCTACCGGCTAAAAACAAATATAGTTGTTCCCTCATCCCTGTTATAGCAAAATTCCCTTGAAGAACCAGCTAATTAGCTCAAATACACTTTGTTTCTTCAAACAGAGTGCCCCTCAGTTCATCAAAAACCTGTAAGAGTTTCCTTATACTTTCGAGTTGCTAACTGCCAAACAGAATTTAGCAGGCATTCCTCAGCCTTTGTACCAATCCTAAAAATCAAGTAAAACATCCAGTTGAAATCAGTATGGCCACTCCATCTGCACTGGATGTAGCCCCTGTGAATCCACCAAATAAAGAACTGGAAGCCATGCCACTGGTAGACAGTGATTTCCTCATTACAGATTTTGTGGCATAGAGGAACCACTTACAGACCTTCTGCCAGCTAAGGAACAGTCACTTGGACAACAGTGACATGTATGGCATCTGGGAATCCAATCTGCCCACTTACTTCCTGCCATTTGTAAATGTTTTCCCTGAAGTCATTCACCTCTATGCAGAAAACTATGACCAGAAGCTCAGAGCTGTAAAGTCTCCATCTGGGAGCATCCTCTTCTACATAACACTAGACTCCATCAATCAAATGCTGAACTACAAGCAAACCAAGCTGCTATACCCATTTTCCATTAAGTACTTGCTAGATGAGGGTTCCAAACTCTCTAGCACAGACTTTGCTACAGTAGCCAAGAATTTCATGAAGTCAGACTGCCAACCTTCTGGGCCATCTCCTTTTTCATATGCAAATTTCAATGAGGTAGGCAAGCTGCTGGTGGATATGTTAACCTCTGTGCTGGGATTCACCACAAATGAGCATGTTGATGAAACTGTGCTGGTCATGCTGTCTACATATAGCCTTGAGAAACCCCCTGCTGTGAAGTACAATTATGCCAAGTATATTGCCAACAAGATGCATGACCAATTGTCAAGGCTGAATAGGGAGGCAATATTTAAGTATTCATCATACATCTATCACCTGTTCATGTATTATCAAACAGATTGCTTCCAGTACCCAATCAAGAAGCTAGACTCACAGGGTGAGAGGAGGTCTGTTATCTTCTGGTCTTCAGTCTTCCACCAAGTCCAGAATTCTCCCTACTCATACTGTGAATTTATTGACCAGTTTGTTTATCCAATCACATGCCTCTTAAAGAGGACTCCTCCTGCCAGATTGTCCAAAGATATGCAGAAAATCTTACAGCTTTCCAGGAATTACAAAATAGGTGATTGGTATTTGTACCAAAAACACACAGTTATCAGAATCTATGGTTGTGAGCTCTGTCCCTACGGGCTCCCAAAGTATGTGCCTATGAGGTTGTTTGCCCTGGAATACTATAAACAACTCATAAACTCTGATCTTACACACTTCCACAGTGCTAAGAAGAAAGCCAATCTAAAGTTCAGAGACCACCTAGGCCCATTTGTCATGAATAAGAAAGATGGTTAGCAAGAAGTTGATCAAATACTGGGGCAACAACTCAAGCTCAAAAGAAGCTTCCGGTGGGTCCCTTATGACCCTGAAGGCTTTATCAGTGCTAGGAGAGTCAAATATAGGCTGCTAGCCTATAAGCATTGCCCATATCCACAAATAGAACACTTTGCCAACCAAGATGAATGGGTGCCTGAATCAATAATAGAAGAATTGACTCAGGAAGAGAAAATGGAGTAGACTGTGAAAGATTTAGAAAAAACTCTTGACTTGGATTCTTGTCAACAGGTCTTGTTCAAACAACCAGTCCAAGTAGGAGAAGGCACTTCCACTGCTCCAGCTGCATAGAACACCCAACAAGCTCCTGCAACAACCACTACAGCAAAGGGAAAAGAAATAATGGATGAACAGCAACAGACAGAGACAGGGCAGCCCAACACCTCAAAGGATCAGACTCAAGGGCAAGCC